>PVHY01003492.1:0-107105 GCA_004024945.1 Uropsilus gracilis | reverse complement strand
GAGCATAGGCCCAGTGTTTCCAAGACCTTAATGAGCAACACGTGCAGACTTGCTCAGCTTGGTCCTGGAACCACATATGCTCTGCTTCTACAGGATACCTGCTGAAATGGCTTAGAAACAAGAGTTTCCCACCTCCATGAGAATCCTACTCTCCACCTCCAGCACCTTTGCATCATACCTGCACTGTATGCCCTTCTATGCCCCCACCATAGGGGAAGAGTTAGGATGAGCCTTGGAACTGGCCAGACATGTACTCAAATCTTGGATCCACCACTCACCAGCCATGAGTCAAGCTGCTTGAAAGCTCTGAACAATAGTTCCTCATATGTAAAGTGGGAATAATAGTACCTAACTTCTAGGAATTGGGAAGATGAGAATTCATTAAATGATGTACCAAAATGTTCAAGGTCATCCTTTACATGTAGGATTTTACATTAAACCAAAATTTAGAATTCTGTACAGCACTTCACTGAAATGTAAATCAAAGCTATCCCACTGTTCTTTCAGATGATCCTTGTAGTAATCTACTCCAGGCAAATGATGGATGTCAATCTCTCATTTGGAATGAAACAAATAAATTCTACCAAATCAAAGTCTGTTGTCTATGCATATAGCACAGGTGTCTGTCCACAAGAAGTCTGTGTGCCTAGAGTTTATTTTAAACTGTTCCCAAAGGTAGTAACAAAAACTGTCCTTGGGTTTATTGGGATCACAGGACTATTGGAAAAGTAAAACTACATGTTTTTCTCAGATTTTAACATCCTCTCATCCTTGCCCTGTAGAGAAAACCCAATTTACATAAATTAAATCAGGGTACTTTGGGATGGATGCCACTTAGCTGTTTAGCCTCTGCTGCCTCAGATCATTCAAAGGACACCTTAGAGCTTCAGCCACCATCTTCTTCATATTGAGCAAAACGGGTTCTAAAGGGCGGATGCTTGGAACCACTTTTAGGCAATGCTTGGCCTATTTTCCCTAGAGATCCCAAGTGCCTCTTGGACTTCCACTATGAAGTAGAGGATGCCTAAACAATCTGTCCGTTGCAGTCTCTGCTTTCCACAGGGACCCTGATAACATATTCCTGGTTTGCTGATACAGCATCCAACAACTAACCACACCCCCCATTTTCCTCTACCACCCACAATGATAAGACATAATAAGCCCTGATTCTGCTAACTCCTGTTATTTTGGAGTTATTTGTATCTGACACAGAATCTTTAGAAGTTGCCCCATTGCCAAACTTAAGGAATTTGGGAGCACACAGGCTCATACCTCTCTCCAAGGTCCTGAAACTGCAGAATACCTATCACAACCCTTTTCTCTAGAATAGCAACCATTCTTGTTAAGGAATTCCACATTTTGCAGGGAAAGGTGGCAGATGAATTAATATTTCATGAAGGGAAGAGAGAGAGAACTGAACTTAGGCTGCAAATTGTTATAGCCACAAATGGCAGGTAGAAAGAATAAAAAGATTTTTGCTTTGACATTATTTTTAAATAACCATTTCCCAAAGAACAAGCCCAAACTGAACAAGATGCTGACTGGATGCTATTTTGACAAATCTACTACTACTTCCTGATCATTTTAAATTCTTCCACTTCTGACTTACACCCTCCCTGCACAATCCATCCTGCATTATCCCTGGTGTACCCATTTAAGAGAAAGGCATAAATGACCAGTCTGACTTGGTTTTCTGCATGTTTTGCCCTCATAAAAGAGCTCTTTAAACTTCTAAATACGCATTTCTATATTTGCCTCTGCTTTCCATTTCTATGTATCCATAAAATTTGAAACATCTTATCCCCTTCTCCAGGAAAATTTTGAATCACTTAGATATAGTTCCTTTAAGTAACTTTATCACAGTGAGCAATGGGTAAAGAGATATCCTGATAATATTATTTTGATAGCCAATTCTGAAACACCTGTTCATTCTTTTCTGGCCCATAGTTCCACACTATTTTCACCATCCCTATTGATGATATCAGTTTTTTCTTATCTCTTCTATCTCCTCTTAACCCTGAGTCCACATAAAGTTTACTGCAGTTTTTCAAAACTATTATCTTAACTCCTCAATCACACGGACAATACTTTGTTTTGCATTTTCTTGACTCAGAATATTCTGAAGTCTTCATCATTAGGTGTCCTTCCAGGCTCATTCTTAAGTCCTATTTCACCTGTTTTCCTAAAAGGAAGATTGAGAGGAGGATACAGTATGCTCTCACAGTAAGGAGGAAACTTCAAACTTTCTTGTCTACAGGTGGAGAGAAACCAGATTGATACTAATAGATCAAAGCGAGACAACTTTTAAGGATTCTAGGAAGCAGATGAACAGCTGTACACAGAGGTCATGAGACCAGGGGGTAGAAAGATTTGGGCCCACTTTGGAGATACAACCCATGCCCAGGATTAAGATTCTAAAATTCCCTCAGTGTGCTTGTAGGGCCTGGATGATCTAGAGGGTGAAAACTGGGGCAGGCAGCCTCCAACAGTTTTTTCCCATTTCAATCTTGTGGAAGGAATCCCCAGTCACTACTGCTCAACATTTTGTTCTTCATTCTTGCTGCTTTTCTCTGTAATTCTTTTGTAAGTGTCACTCACTATGATATTTAATTGTATGTATCTACAATTTCTGGTACTCCAGGATATGGAGTCTCACCTGATTAGTTCCTTAATTCAGATTCCCTAACTTATTGGGTTATCATCTCTATATAGTCATGACTTTCATAGCACTCAGCAAGTTCTAGATATGGGGGCTCCACTTTAAGGATGAGTGGATGAATTAGATCAGTTTTAATTAAATGAGTGAATCAGGGTTCTAGATCACCCAGTAATGACAACACAATAACAGCACAGTTGCTTCCAGAGTTCCTCTGTTTACCAACCACACAGCTCAAATCCATGAGCATACTTTTCCATTAAATCATCAACATTGCCACTTTTCAGATGACAAAAGCTTAGAAGTTCATCTTCTTAAGGTTTACCAACAAGATAAGATGTTTTAAAATGGTTGTAGTGAACAATTAAGGGGTTCATTGATTGGTTTGGGGGACTATGAGGCCCTCAGAATCTCTTGAAAACTGTGCTCAGTTTTTGTTTTGTCTCATGAAAGGCTTTGTTGCTTCCATCAGATAATCTAAAGGACCTTGCATACAATGAGGAGAAACTGCATCTTGATTTAGTAGATGTAGGGCTGGATATCTCCCAGGAGAACATTGTTACCCTCACCAGTTCTCCATGGGAAGGAAACCAAGGACTCTGACACTAGCTACAATGAACAATGCAGTTAGTGCCTTCTTGACACCTCCAATAAGCCTGAAATTCACATATAAATTTTGAGACCAGGAGATTGGCCTTAATGAGTTTCCTGATAAAAGAATTGGTTTTCAGGGCTTACCTATCTTCAATAGATTTTTCCCTTTGATTGCTCAGGAATGCCCTTATTTCCAGTTTAATGTCTAGAAATACACTCACCCACTCTCACCCACCACTCTATCTCTCCACTCTTTAAAAAGTCTTCTGATTCAAATAACATGAAGAAGTGGGAGATTCTAACTCAATATGGCAGCCTTTGGACAAGCCATGTGAATCTAGAAGTATCTCTTTTATTTAACTCTTTGAAGTTCCCATGCCAACCATGGTCTTTGCAGTCTGAACCAGTCTCTCAGGCACCTCTTGGGAGATTCTGGAGCTCCAAATCCTTTTACTCAGACTCACCATGCCCCTCCCATCCAAATGAGAATCACAGCCCAGCTATTTTCCCATCCTTTAAAAGGACTGAGTTCTCTTAGCCCTTTTAACAAGATGCTTTCATCAGTAGTAACCGTGGCAACAGATCAGAGAGGCTTCAAAAAGCCTGTCTGTATGTAATTAAGAAAAACGAGGATGTGGACGCAAGATCAGGGAGCTTAGACAAGGAGACCATGGCTTGGAGCCTGTCATTGCACTTTCTGAGGGCTTTTGCCCATGGGGAAGCCTGACTTTCTTATCCCCTGGGCCTCCTGCCCTGTTCTCCCATTTTAATGTTTTTGTTTGATTGTTGGGAACCCTGGTTCTGAGCAATTACTCTCTGCAGGGTTAGGGCCTCCACCCCAAGAATTGCAGCCTTGCTGGGTGGGGAAGTGATTTCTTCAAACTCTGAACCTGTTCTGGACAGACTGTTGTTCGGTGTGGGAGACTGAGCAGCTCGCATGTAGGACTTGCAGGAATGTTCTCTTATCATCAGGACAATGGATCACAGACCTGGAATCCAAGTAGTTTAGCAGCTTAAACATTGGGCCCTGGCTGCCCAGCTGGGAGCCATTTTATCTAAGAGTGCTATTTTATATTTGAGATCACCTTGTTTATCTTTCTATTCACTGTTGTCCTAATCAATTTTCTCTCACCTGAATATAACCTCCATGTGAGTAGAAGTTTGTCTTGCTTTTGGCTATATTTTCCAGTGCCTGAAAAAAGCACAGGGAATATTTTTTAAATGAATGAATGAATGAATGAATGAATGAATGAATGAATGAATGAATGAATGAAGACTGAATGGGATCCCAGTCTTTTGTTTGTGGCCCAGACTCAGGCCAGCTCTACAGATAAGCTTTGTGAGCTCGGGCACTGTGCTGGGCTTGGAGGTAACAGGGCACACCTCTGCCAGTGCAGGGCATGCTCAGGCTGTGTCTTGGAATTCACTTTCCGGGGAAACCGGCAGTGGCTATCCCTACTCCTTGGAAGGAAGGCAGTCGATTTGAAGCCATTCTGGACTCAAAAACATGGCCACTGCAGGCTCCTGTTCATATCCCACAGATGTATTTGCTCTGAAATCCACCAGTGGGTGAGAAAGGACAGTGGTTGTTTCATATGCAAGCTGTTTCTACATAAACATCAAAAAATTCATTCTGGAAACCCACTGGTGGGAAGCAAATGAGCAGGCGGGAATAGCACTCATTGGGAAGGAGTCTCCCAGATGCCAAAGACACTCTGAGACCAGGGCAATTCTCTCCAAACATCTCTCCACTTGCCACTTTTTCTTACCAAATCCTCTACCACTCAGAGCTGCTAGAGATGGGTCCTTGCAGCCTCACAGCTGCATGCTTTTTTTTCAGCCCCCTGTCAGAGCACCTTGTACTACAGAGGGGTGCACACACATGACTTAAGCCAGGCACACTAAGCAGAGGTCAAACTCATGTGGAGGAGATCTCTCTCAGCAAAGTACTGAGCTTGACAAACAAGCCATTGGACCTACCAGGAGGTCCCAATCTGGTGAGAACAACACAGAGCAAAAACCACCATAATTCAATCATAGAATCAGGGTTAAAGCATCTAGAAATGGGGGGTTATGGGAATCCAGAGGGGACATGCATAACTCTGGGAACAGAAAAATCTAGTGAAATAGGTACTTGGTCTTGAAGAGTAAGCAGGAGTTTGCCAAATAGAGAAGGAGAAAAATGAGCCAGGCAGAAGCAAACACTGTGTAGAGAATCAGAGCCTCAGCGAGATCTTGGTGTGCTAGAAAGTCACAGAACTCTTCCTATTGGCTACAGTATGAGGGGTGAAGAGACCTGAAATGAAATTAAGTGCAGCATGACCACATGGGGGCTTGAGGGATATGAGAAAGAGGGTATGCTTTTGGATAATTGGAGTTTGAACAGAGAAATGCCATAATCCCATGTATATTTTTGAACTCACACTCTGGCAAAAGAAAATGGATGGGAGAAATATAAAGCACTTTTGGAGAATTCCTTAGGAAGATTTTGCAATAGGCCAGAAAAGTTGATGAGGCTCGGCATCTAAGGCAGTGGGCATGTAGAGAAAGGGCAGTTCCAGGGGAAGAAGATGGAGCTTTCAGCCCCTATGGAGTTGACTCCCAGGGGCTGTAATGATGACACTAGTGTCAAGGAAGGTAAGGGCCAAATTGTGCTCCCTGACTTCATGAGATAGATGACTGAAGGAAAAGCAGGTATGGTGGAGGAGCATAGAAGTAACCAGGCTGCAGCTAGCTGAGCAGGGAGAGAGGAGAGCTAGCATGAAGACACCATGATGGAAAAGCTTACTGGAGGGCAAAGACAGGTTGTAAACTGTAGAGAGTTGACAAGTAGTGTTTGGATTTTAGAATGACAGAGGTTTACATAAACTAAAGTGGAGAAGCTGGAGTCTGGAGAGAGAATGAAGTTCAAATTCAAAGGTCAAGGGAGATCACTGAGGTCTCCAGAGGGTAGATGGAATGGGTGGTCACTGTCCCAGATGGAATTTTTCTTTCCCTCCATCCATAGCTGCTTTCTGAATGAAAACCTCAGGATATTCCAAGGATGAATAAGGCATTGCTACAAGATCTACCCCATGCCCAGCACAGAGCAAGCACTCAGGAAATGCATTTATTCTGAGTATGAGAAAGAGTGGCCAGTGGCTGAGGCTAAGCTGTCTGCTGGGGTCAAGACAGGCAACAATGGTGTGGCTTCCTGGAACCTGGTGGGTTCTCTCTTGTCAGTCTGAGCAAGACAAGTGCTGACTGATGTGTAAGTTAATGAGCAATGTGGTGTGAAGTGAGGCCCACTTAGCCTAGGAAGAGACTGTCCTCTCAGTACTGGTTGTGTGCTGGTTTGAAAAGAGATGGGTGTTTACCCCTGGGCAGATGGGTAGGGAATTCTTGAAGGCTATTTACACAACTTCAGTAAAAATGCTTCATGAATCCCAACCTGTTACAAGTGTGCATGAAAGTTGGGCTTTCGCACAGGTCTAATGGACTTTATATAGTACAGTACTGATTTTCTTTCATGTTTTAATAGAATCCGATTTAATATTTGCTTTCTGCTCTAGCTGCTTGCTGTTGACTGATTCAACACAGAATTCTCCCTGGTGCCCCCCGACCTTGTTGTTATTTCCTCATTTTGTGTGTTGGCATTTGATTCCTGTCTCCAGCATGAACCACTTTACACATGTCTTCGTTCAGCTGGTGACAGTCACGTGCATGAATCTGAATGCATTACTATCCGGAGCGGCTGCTCCAGCAAATTCACCATGTGGAAGGGGGGCTTCTGGGCAGGATTCATTTCCATCAGCAGAGCTCAGCTTGGGAACCTTAGGCGAGGATCCGCTGTGTTCTTGGGCAAGAGATTCTCTAACTCAGCCTCAAAATATTCATCACTAAAGCTATTAATTCATATTTTGCCCTCCTACCAGATACCAGAAAAGATATAACTACCTTTGCCAGGGTGTAAACAGCAGCCACAGATAGAACTATTCAGTGGGAAGAGGTTGTCCTTTTTGATTTTCAGGGAGCCTGGCAGGTTTGTAGAAGAAAGAGTCTGTTCATTTCAACCTGTTATCCAGGACCAGATCTGACTGTTAGCTTTTGGAGTGTCCATCAGTGTAAGATAGAGTCTGGAGACTGCTCTGGAGAAGGAAAAGACAACTGGTTTCACTGACACCACACACACACACACACACACACACAGTGCACACAGTTGAGAGCATGAGCACTGGAGTCAGACAAATATAGGTATCCACGATGACCAGTTCTTAGTGACCACATAATCTATAACCAGTTCACACTCTCAGTTTTCATTTCCCTTTCGATAAAATTGAATTAGTAACTGCATCTTCCTGGTAGGTTTCTCAAGCTTAAATGCATGTAAAACAGCAGGATTTGCTGCTAACCTCTACTGTGGTGTTCTCATTCTGTGGGGTCAAAAATGGTGGGTGCACCCAACTTTGCTTATGCTCAGGCACCCGTGCTGGTGCAGCATGAATATTAATCTCTCTAGGTGTTCAGGAAGTGAACACTGTAAAACACTCCCACCTCATACATGAACCACACAGACAGTTAACTGAGATTTGTAGAGGATACCAGGGTATGTTGGCATTTTAACAGTCCATTCATGTCCCTTACCTTTGAATTCTGTAAGAAGAAGGCAAGAAATCCAGCAAGTGTTCAATATGCATATATGTATTGACTCTAAAACTGTCTGGAAGATGCAGCTTGGTCTTGAAAACAAAAAACTTCTACTGTGATCCTTATGTCTTCCCCCTTGGAACAGATAATTGAAAGAAGGAGAGCCCCAAGGATTTCAAAATGTAGAGATTTTAGAACAGGTGACCATTCTGGCTGCCACTATTCCTTCAGGTAGATTGGAGCAAGCGAATTTGGGGCTGAGGGAAGGGAAGGGATACATGTGTGTGATGAGGGTAGGAACATACCAAAGACAGATGGAGGGATGCTGCTTAAAGATATCTCTCCCAGCCTTAGCAGATGCCCTTTTTTCTACCTACAGGTGTCCCATCGGGTCCCCGCAATGTCATCTCCATTGTCAATGAGACGTCCATCATTCTGGAGTGGCACCCACCCCGGGAGACAGGTGGGAGGGATGACGTGACCTACAACATCATCTGTAAGAAGTGCCGGGCTGACCGTCGGAGCTGTTCTCGCTGTGATGACAACGTGGAGTTTGTGCCCAGGCAGCTGGGCCTGACCGAGTGCCGCGTCTCCATCAGCAGCTTGTGGGCCCATACTCCATATACTTTCGACATCCAGGCTGTCAATGGGGTCTCCAGCAAGAGCCCATTCCCCCCACAACATGTCTCCGTCAACATCACCACAAACCAAGCTGGTAAGGCTGGTGGCATCTGTGCTTTTATCTGTCTGTGTGGCGACTCTGTCCAACTCCGTGTAGGAACAAAACTGTGGCCACAGCCACCATTTGTCTGTCCTCAGGCTGCCTCCCTGGAGGGAAGGTGTCAGGTGATAGACATTTTGCCCATAGAATGAAAACATGTAGTATATCTCCTCTAACAATGAATTGAATTCTGAAGGACTTTCCTGTGCCCAGCACAATAGCATAGATAGATATTCAAACAAAAGGAGGAACCAGGGCCTGTATCCAAATAGGGCTTAACACATGCCCTTGAAAAGATGGATAGACAAACAGATGGGTGAGTGGATGGATAGATAGATAAGCAGATAGACAGACAGGTGGATGGAGGGGTGAGTGGGCAGATGGACAGACAGGTGGATGGACAGACAGATGAACAGAGAGATAGATGCACAGGTAGATAAGTCAAAGGTGGAAGCACCAGATGATCCTGGGACCATGACTGATTTAGTAGAAAACCCAATGAGAGAAACTTCCCAGAAATCATGGAATAAAGTCAGTTGCCTTCATAGATTATTTTTTCAATTAAACCCATGTAATTTAAGAATGCATTCTCCTTTATTGCTTTCTCAGATGAATGCTCCACTGTTAGAGGGCCCTCAGATGGTTAGCCATATATCACTTCTGATAGCCAACACATCCCCCTGTGCACACACAGCTCAACACACAGCTTCTTCTTTCTCTATTTCTTGCTCTTCTGACCTTTATTCTTTAGTAATTTTCACAACTCTTGCAGCAATCCATTTCATTTTATATTCATTTAACCAATTCATTCCTGCACTCACCCATTTATTTATTTTGTCTCTTATTACTAAAAGACAGTAATTTAACATCTACTATGTTCAGAGCTGGGAATGAGACATGGTGAGGGACACAGTGACATTTGGGTATCCTTGTTCCTCCTATAATGTCCACTAAATGAGTTTACAGGACACAAAGTTTATACACAGTGCAAAGTTTCAAGATGATGTGTTCTAAGCATCCTGTGCAGTCCCGTGCAGTAAAAGCCAAGGCAGTTAGAGAGAAATAAGCAGGCTCTCCCCCCAAAGGATGATGGCAAAAGACTCAGTGAGGAAGTGAACATCATGTCTGTAGACACTGGGTGCCCTAAGCCATGGGCCATGACCCTATTTTCAATTATGGATTTTCTCAATCAATTCAGTGTCAGAGGATAGCTTGTCCTGGGCTAGCATCTCTCTGTGTTCTCGCCCTCCATGTAGCTTACCTTTCTTGACCTCTTCTCTCCTGTCCCATCCTTCCCTTCCCTTCACCTCACCATCCTGAGTCTCATTCTGCCTCGTTTAAAACCAGGCATCTTTGATAGCAGATGATTCTTAGGTTTAAGCTGTCAGCACTGAGGAGAAAAAAAGGTGTTGTGAGAGAGCATGGCTGTCCAGATGGCTGCGTTGTGGCTGTGAGTGTGTGTGTGTGTTCATGTGTTCATGTTTGTATGTAAGTGTATGGTCACGTGTTTACATGCATACGTGCATGGTGAGAAAATAAGAGTGGAAGTGTCGAAGCCTCCAGCTGGTGACCAGAGCCCTGGTGCCATGGAGACAAAGGTTGTGACAGTCTGTCTTACCCAAAGAAAAGGGAATGGTAATTTCTGCATTATGTTGAGCATGTAACATGGGCAGGCTTTGTTAGCAGTATTTTCCTTGGAGAATTTAAGGCAGAAAACTGGCTGAAATATTTTAGTGTCCCAGCTTCTGGGAATAATAATCCTGCCAGGCTGTCATGTTATGCTGGGCTTGGCTGTCTTTTCTCCCTCTCTAAGCATGTGCGAACAAACCTGCCACTTACATGGTTTTGCTTTGATTTCAGCTCCTCCCTTTCCTTCCCCTGCTATTCTGAACCTGCCCATCTGCTTGTCTTTCCATCTGCACCTTCCCAAGCTGCAGTGGAGCTGAGGGACCCAGGTTCTTGTGAGGGGCTCTGTAATACCAACATTCAAAATATTTATTTTTATCCTCACCCATTTACTCCTTCAGGAACACATTTCTCACACCCTTTGTTCCCCTCTGTTGGCTCTTTACCTTAATCTTTGCTGATTTTGCAGCCCAAGCCCATCTCCCTTTCCAAGTTATGGTTTCTCTTTGGGAATTCTGGAGCTTTGCTGTCAGGTTTCTGTTGATGCCAATTGAATTGCAATCAAAGATGCAACCACTTCTAGGTGGTGTATGGTAATAATCAATATTATAAAACAGATGTGAAGGTGACCAGTGGTTTCTTCTCTCTGGACTGTGTGGCTCTGAGGGACACGCTTCTATCACACTGCTTTAGAGAGTCCACATGTGAATGTAAAATATTTTCAACTAGCAGTAATATTGTTTTCGAAGATGGGAACTTTAAAAATAAATGTCTGAGCCTGCACATCTGCATAGTGTAGAAACATGTTCTTTAGTTACACATTTTTATAAAAGATAAGAGAGAGACTAGATATCAGGCATCATAAAAATCTTAATGACTCAAGTCTATTAAGGGATGAGATGGACGGACTCAGGTATTGCCACTGAGACTTGTCATTTCCTCTCTTCCCTGAACTCAAGGCATCCATGAGCTTTTCATCTTGTGTGAGATCCAGGTCAGTCTCCCCACCTGATCTCACTCATGGTGTGTTGTGAACCCTGTCCAATCATGTCCTGCTTTGGGCCACTGTTACATAGGTATGAAATTTGACTGAAAAGCACTCCTGGACTCAACCATTAAGTCAACTAATAAGTGTTTGTTGAGTGCCTGTTCTGGAATTGCCTAACCTGGAATAGCACCAACTGATGAAGGAATAGGTAAGTGTTACTTAGTACCTCCAGTTTGTGTTTCTTTTGGGCTCACAAGAGTTCTTGGATGTATGGACTCTTTTAAGCCCCAATACCTTGTGGCATGGGCATTATTGTTTCCTATTTTCCAGATAAGAAAGAAATGTAAAGGGTCTGGGAAACCTGGGATTAGAGGAGAATCAGCAGAATGTGACTTTCTGTTTCTCGATGCCTGTTTCCTATCCTCTAGACTTCCCATCTCATGGCCTCCGAGTTAGGACAGCCTCTTCAGAGCTAGCAAATGCCATCCTACTGAGAGGATGGGAGCTCAGTGTGCAACCCCAGTTACCTTTCTGTAATTGTCTCTGTCACACTGAACCAAAACTTTCCCCTGCCTCTGTATTGAGAAGGGTACGCTTGGGGCATGGGGAGGGGTCCAAGCTGTCCAAAAGTGAATTGGATCCTGACAGTGCATGTTAAGATCACATGAATGAAGGGTTTGGACAGATTTTCTGCAGAGTAGTTTGGATGTGATCTGAAGCCTGATGCTCTGAAACATCAGACTCACTTTCCCCTGGGAGTTCCCTGCCATTCTGGGCTGCCTCACCTTCACTTGTATGGTACAGCCCACATTTGTGGCTGGATATCAACTCTGACTGCTCATCAGACACAGGCTGTCATGTTCTTCTTTCCTGGAGCTTCCCAGTTGTGCCTTGGTGCTGCATCACATGAGCTCTGTCCAATAGAGGTGTGTACCTCGTGTTAGCTGAAGTAGGTATCCAAACAAAGGGTCTCAGTGCATTATAGAAAGGTTTCTTCTTGACCCGAAGGGCCACAGTGTAAGAGGAGACCATGGAAGATCATGGAAGAATCAATTGGTCCATTGAGCACATATAGATACAATTCTTCCCTGAGAGGCAAGCATACCCAAGGGACACTAAAGGGTCTGTTGAGTCTGGAGATCCAGAATGCTTCTATCTCCTTTGTAACATCCCAATCTTCTATACCACTCAAGGATCTTGCATCACATTGAAGGTATGAAGACTGGACCCTCACCCAGCCCATAGGTAGTGGCAGAGAACTACCACGTCTGGGTATGTCCAGAGTATCAAATCTCCATGTGGTTATAAATCGAGAGGAGGTGGGTCAGATGGAGAAACCAGAGTCAGTGCTTCTGCAATATGCTCACATATCACAGCAACAAAGGTTGTGTCGGGGTTTCGAACTCAAGTTTGTGGCCATTTTATCTTCAGGCTGATCAAAAATCACATTACAGTGAACTGTGTAAGTTGTAAGCTCTCGCTAAGCTATTGCCACATAGTTGGGCCACTTTAACTGTCAAAAATACGTCCATCATCTTCGGCCAGAGTTGGTCATGAATTATGCAAGCTTGGATTTACGTGAGGTCTTCAGGGATGCAGTCTTGCACTGAATACAACTGCCTTAAGTTTAAAATAGACCAGATCAGGTGGAACTCTCCCTGTCCCAGTAGCCAAGCGATCTGCAGAGAGGTTGTTATCACCACTCACTCCTGCAGTCACTCTCCGGCACCTGGCTCCAGATTCAGACTGATGACCGGATCATCTGGCTGTCAGGGAGAATTAGAGTGAATGACAAACTTTCCTTCTCTTTTCTGCTAACTAGACTCAGAGTGTCAGAGTTGGTAAAGGGGCCTCAGAAGAAAGCTTGCAAAAAAGAAATAAGACAAATCACTCCAGTAAGTCTCTAAAATCAACTTGTAGCAACGTAAGATCAAGGCAGTAAATTTGGAGTCTTTTAAGCCAGAACAAGTACAGAGGCCATTGTGGCCAGGCAGGCAATGGAGAGGAGTACAGCAGGGTGTAAAAGAATACAGGGAGTGGTTGGGAGCCTGGAAAGTGGGTAGCCCCTACTCAGTTCCAGCTAATGGCGAATGGCCCTACCCAGCGCAACCAGGTCTTGTAAGCTGAAAATCCAGATTTAAAATCTTAACAACTAATTAGGAAAATGTAAAGTGCTTGAGAGAGGATAAATCCAATTCTGGATTTGGCTCAGTGGTATGGTTTGCAGCCTCTGAGGGTGAGGCTAATCTGATTTAGCCAGGCCTGAACCATGGGTATCCTGGGTTGTCTCAGTCTGGTTCCTCCATGGGCAATCACCTTCCTGGATTCGTGGGCTCGTGGTGGCAGAGAGGCCACCAAACAGTTCTGGACTTGGTCCCCCTCCGCTGTCCATGTTACTCAGGCAAGTTCATGGAACTACCACCATCTCTTTTCTCTCTACTGCAAAATGGAAGAAGTGACACCCACTTCTTAGTGTTGTTGTGACAAGCAAATGAGACAAAGGCTAGGAAGTCACTTCTAAACAATACTGGGGACCAGAAGATGACTGTCATTTCCAAGAATATGCCAGATAGCAGCTTGCTGGGCTCTTTCTCCCTAGAATGTTTGCTTCCAAGGCCACTCAGCTTCTTTGTTTAGGACTGATGTCACCCGCATCGGTAGATGACGGATACTGGTACGTCTGTTCTGGGAGGAAGGGGCATGCACTGGAAAGGGCAACACAGAAGTCTGCGTGCCAGTGATTTAAAGATGTGGGCTGCAGTGGAGCCAGCACCTGTGTTTGTGGCACCAGGCTGGCCTTTCATTCAGAGTAGCTTGTCTGTCTTCTCCCATGAGAAGTAAAGCTTTGGAGAAGCAGTGCTTTTCCTTCCTTTCACAATGCCATCAGCAGTATTTCTTGATGACATTTATATTACACACAGTTCATGTGTGGCCTGCTGTGCAGATTGCATGAGGAATACTAACATATTTGCCATGCCCACAACACAGCCACAATCCATTACTTGATTTTGTTTAAAAAATAACACACTACTTCTGTTAATAGTCACAAGTGCCTATAATTTGTCCATTTTAGGGCATTTTTGAAGTTCCTAGACAATTAAAGTCACTTAGAGACGCTACTTTTCCTAAAAAAGAATTACCTAGCCCACCAATTCCTCTGAATACATCACCTAATTTGCATTATTCCTTGGTTAAATATAGTATTTGCATGCATAAAGAATAATCTTTGAATATGAAAAGGAATTTTATGATATTGCAATATATTGAGCTCTTTGGAGGAAAGATATTATGTAAATCTCAAAATTAAATATTAAAACAATATTACACTGCTGCCTGTAAAAATTTAGAGTGGTAAGATCCTTATGCTAAAGCTAGTTCATTTTTAAGGGCTGGTCTCATTGGAAATTAGCAGACAAAATTTGCTCTAGTGCAGAGAAAAGATTGAGTCAGAACTTTAAAAAGACTTGAGTGACTTTAAAGAAAACTTTCATTGAAGTTAATAAAGCTTTTTGAAAAAACTGAATAAATGAAATTTTCACTGTTCTTAATTCAATAGCATAGTTCATTTCACTGCTTTCTTCTCGTTGTTAATTTGAGAGAACATATTTTTATTGTTTCTTAAGCTCTGCCATTGAGAAGGAACTTTCTTGAGTGACCTCAGAAAAGGTTCTGGCTGTTTGTAAATAGTGGCAGGTTGTCCATTCAACTGGCTTGACTTCCACCCCACCATCCCCGGGATTCTCCACCAGATGGCTCTGCAGAGAGTCAGTCATTTTCTCACTAACCCAACGTCATGAGGATGGCACCACACAGCACTAGGCACAGAGAGCTCTAACAAATATCTGGCAACTTCTGTTCACTGCTAGGCGTGACTAAGTATATTAATATTTGGTGGTGTGTGGTGACCAGAATACATCTTTCTGACCTACAGGTGGCCTGGCGATGCCTGCAGTTCAGCCAGGTGACTGGGTCCCTTCTGGAACCTAGAAGGAAAATTTCAGAGATGATCTTACATAGATAAGAAACAAGCCCTTATCTGCACCGAAGAACACAATGACATGTAACCACACTCAAAGGGCTTAAGCACTTCAATTTGGAAATGTGTTCATGTATTCAGTAGTCTTCAGGATGGCTTCCTGCATGCTGACTAGGCACTTGCTTCTAGGAACTCCTGTCCGTTTGCTTACCTCAGAGAACATGGATGAAGGCCTTCTGTGTGTCCTGCACTACTGCAGGTGCCAGAACAGACATAAACACTAACAAAACTCTGAGCCTGTGGAGCCCCCCTTCCAGTACACAGCACTCCCTGAACCTGGAATCAGAGACCCAGGACAGACTCAAGTGCGCAGGTGTCTAGCTGGGAAGCCCTCAACTGCAGTGCCAACTCTCACTTTCCAAAGTTAGGATTAGGATGCAACCTGTGAGGTTACTTGACAGTGTGTCAGTCTGTGGTGGTTATTGTTAGATGTGACAGTATTAGATTTTATTACTCACTAACTGGCCAGTTGAAACTTCCAGCAGACCTCTATCACCTGCTGGGTCACATGGTGGTGGGGTGTGTGAGGTCTCCCCCTTCTGGTTTCTGCACAGTGACGAGTTATGCTACTAACAGCATGAGAACAGCTGAAAACAGCTGTTCAGCTGTATCAACTTAGTGTTCATATATACAAGATTAGAGGACCCCCATGGAATCTGGTAGGGGGGTTCATTCTACCACATTGGGTCACTACTGCAAGTCCATGGCACGATGAGTGAAAATGAGTCTGCTGGAAATGATACGGGTCAAAATACAAATGGCTGCTGTTGAAGAGGAAACTTCTAGTTGGGCTCTAAGCTGTTTGTTACTCATTTTGAGACCCTAGTAAGCAGAGGGGAGGAGGGAGGCCTGATAATGAGACCACTCCAAGGCCCTCCAGTAATTGTCAGCACTGCAAGCCAGCAACAACCCCCTAGACAGCATGCCCTGGCTCCCTCTGATTGCCTATGGTCCCCCAAGGTCTAGCCAGATGCCTGAAATAGAAGTATTCAATAAACAGCCATTGAATGAATTAATAAATTAGCAAATAAATGTGTGACGGATGCCTCAGTTTTCCTTAAACTAATCTCAGGGATATCAGTTCACAGCTCAGCTCGAACTCTTTCTGCCTCTTCCTTCTTCAGCTGTCCGTGGGTGGGCTGACTGCTGTGATTGCAGTGACACCCCTACATCGACCCAGATGTCAGTGAAAGCCAACAGTATCCCCCCAGAACATGGTCTGTGGGCCATGTGCTGCGGAGACCAGGCTGCCTCCCTCCCCAGGCAGGCCCCAGCTGCCTGAGCAAGTGTGGGGGTGGGGGGCTGGGGGGTGGGGATGGCATTCCAGCGCTGTTGTCTGTCCACCTGCACGCCAACTCTGCGCCTATCATTTTCACAGCACCATCCATGTTAAACAGGCAGGAGCACCAGGGGTTTTTGAATGCAGCAATTAACAAAACAGTAATCAAGCTAAGTGTTTAATTTCAGAAAATTAACATCTTCTCTGAGCGGATGTGAAAGATGAGGGAAAAAGGCACGTTAAATGTTCTGGGTAAATAAAGGCAACTCTGACCACAAATATTTTCCAATGCAAGGAAGACTCTGCCAATCCCCAGGCTCAGGGATCAGTTTGTTTCTGGGGAGTAAGCTTCAGGACAATACTGACTAGAGAATCAGACCCATGGATTTTAAATATAAATATATATATTTTTTTCTTCTCTTTCTTTCATTATTTATTTATGTAGGGGACAGAGCAAATGCTTTATATAGCCAGAAAAATTCAGAGGAACACAAGTCCATTCATTCCCCCTATGAGCTATTTATGATCCATTCAAGATCTATAGAAAATCCTGATGTGTCCTGTCCTTGTGACATGTGACCTGAACTATACCAGCTATAAGGGTGATGCAGTCTTTGCTTGTGAATTAGGCTTTCAGGCTCATTGACCACATTGATCCTAATAAACTTTCCTAAGGGAAAATACCAGGTCTTATTCCTCCAGTGACCCCTGCACCACAGCATGAGGTACTTTTTGGGGGGGATATCCTGTCTGGTCTTACAATCATGTTCACAATCTGGTGGCACCTCATAAACCAATGGGTTAGCACTTGTATACAGGGATGGTTTGCATGTGGCTAAGTAGGGGGTAGCTGTTGGTTTATCTGATGCCTGGAATGGAGAGGGGCCCAAACAGAGGACAAGAAATGTGACCTTGCAGGAGGAACTTGTTTAGGCTTGAGCACAGCAAGTAGTCCTGAAGCTTGGTACAAGGTGCCCAGCTAAACAGGACGGCAGGCCTCTCAGGGGTGGTGGCGAGCCAGGTGGAGGGTGGAAATCTTGATTAATGTGCAGCTTTCCTGGGAGGAGGAAAGTGTCTTACAAGCAACAGGCATGGAGAACAAAGAAACAGAGGCAGGAGAATGAATGGATGCTTGGCTAATAGAGAGAAAACATCTCAGGGTATCCCAAAAGTGTGCCAGTGTTAAGGAGTGTTAAGAAGAGGTGGGTTCAGTTTTTGCCCATGTGTGATTTGTAGAGATTTGAAGTGTCCAGTGAGGTATTATTAATGCATTTTGATATGTAGGCTTCTGCTTTCTCTGTGAATTGAGAAATAAGCTTGCCAAGAATAATGGGAGTAGGACTAGAGGTAAACTTTTGGGGAGAGTGGAAAAAGTTTTGCAGTGCCACTGCAAAATAGGAGGTGGAATTGACCAGAAAACTTCAAGGTTTCCAGGAAGTGTTGAGAATTCATTTTGTGGGCAGTCATTGTGTGTGTGCAAAGCTGCCCGTTCATCCTGTTGTGTGGGTTTCTCAGCAGTGTGTGTGTGGTGCTCTACCTTACAGAGGCAGTGGTTTTAGTTCTGGTTGAGTTTTGCTAGTGGTTTCCTCTGAAAAGATAAAGGCAAGTCTGCCTGAGGAGAAGGGGAGTAATGTCAACTGTATTACTGCTAAGTTGGATAATGAGGTATGATATATTCATATAAAGAAGAAGGCTGATGTGATGAGTAGAAAGAATAGATAGGGCCAATGAGAATTGCAGTAAGTTCATCCAAGGAAGTGGGAAGGAAGTGCTATACTTGAATTTATGGCTTTGGAAATGGAACAACTTCTGGTGAAGTAAAGTCCAGTGGAAATAGTCAGACAAGGGAGAATTGTGGGGTTAGCGAACTGAGATGCACTACTCAAGTGGACATAGAAGTCATCTGCTAGAGGACAAGGCTCAGATGAAGGAGAAGAAGATGCCTTGATCTTCAGTGAGTCATACATTGGGGAATTACGGTGATGGTGGCAGGGAGACCACAGTGACTCCTAACTTGGACAACAGAGATTCAGCTGAAATGCCATTTTACAAATGGTGATGAACAATGGTGTAGAAGAGGTGATGACATCAGGGACATGGCCTACTTCCTGATTCTGTGTAGTGCTGGGAGCAAAATCATGTACCGCCATGCTTGAGAGAACTTCAAGGGACAGATGTCCCCAGGGAGCATTGTGTGGAGGGTGTGCTCTGTGAAGAGGTAGGGGAGCCTGGGGAAGAGGTGAAGGGAACTAAGGAGTCTACTAACCAGTGCTTTTGGAAGGCCAAAAGCAGGAATATGCTGGGTGGTGGAAGTAGGAAGTCACAAACAAGGAGGAGGAGGCCAGAACTTTGTGAGACTGATGGGAAAGGGAATGGTGTACAGGTAGACTTTACAGATACAAAATTACCTGCAAGAGCAGGGGCTCTAGGCCAAAAAGCCAGGAGACTGTGATATCCAGGCCCAGACCCATCACAGTGACTGCTCTCGCCAATTTGGTGGCAATATGTAAAGATTAGTGTAGTGGTGTTGCCCCCTTCCCTCCTGTTGCTGTGGGTACCCTGCTGTATGCATATGAGGGAAATCAGGGCATAAAAAGCACACTGTTCTTTGCTGGGTTTTATTTGCTGGCTCCTATGATCTCTCCAGTGCTGGTATATCTAGGTAACTGACTTCTGTGACTGGTCACTGCAAACCAGATATCCTCTTGTCCCACACCTACATCAGAAAGGCTTACAGGCCTTCAGGATATGGAACTGAGCTATGTGACCCAGCTACCTCCAGAGTCTTATTGGATTTGTCCTCTGTTACCTCCACAGCTACCCCAGGAAGCCTACCTGGTACAGGCTCTGTGATAGGTGCTCTATACACATACCACCTTCAGTCTCCCACTACCTGGCCTTATAGTGTGCAGTTTTGCTGACTTTTCCCTAGTAAATGGCCATTTCTTGTTGCATTTCTGGTTACCCCAGCAGAAAAGAAATGTGTGATGGAGAGGGGGATGGCCTAGGAAGCAAGGTGCCCTAGAGTTCCTCTGGCACAAGACTCTGCACACTTCTACACTGTGAGGTCGCCTCCTCTTTTTGAGGGTTCAAGGGTCCTGAGAGGGTAACATCCATCAAGAAGTGATGTGACGCTAAACACCCCTTCCCATACTAAACATCCTAAAGGAGTTATGGGAATGCGGGGTACCTGTGAGTGCTGAGAGGAACAGGGGGCTGGCCTCTATCTTCTCCAGCCTCCTGTGGACCTCAGGAGCCACTTCCCTCTCTTACTCTCCATGTTCCAACCCATAAATTGTAATCATTGACAGAAACTGACAAATCCTGGATGTCCCTTTAAAGTTTAACATTTTGATTTCCACACACACAGTTTTCAAACTTGAGTGTGCTTCGGAATCATCAGAATGTCTTCTTTAAGTTCAAATGGCTGCTCTCCTTTATTTCTTTTAATTAATCATTTTGTTTATATATTTATGTATATGTGTGTATATGTGTATGTGTGTATATATATATACATATATATGTAAACATATTATATCATTGTATTCCCTGGGGTTCTCCCTCCACCTTATTACCTGTGAACCTTCATCTTGATCTTCTTGTGTTCCTTCCTTCTCTGATTTCTCCCTCCTTAGAAGCTTGCCCCAGTTCTGTTGTTGATTTATTTTGAATTTTTCTTGGCCTTTTGTTTGTTATTCCAGTATCTCATCTATAAATGAGTGCCCTCCTTTCTGATTCAGTAGAGTGGGGCTCAGGTTTCTGCTTCTCCTACCAATTCTCAGGCCTTGCTGATCTAGGAGCCTTATTTTGAGAACTAACAGAACTAACTATAAACCATGTCTGAGAACAATCCCTATCCACAACTTGGAATCAAACTTTAGTGGATGGATGAGAAAAGGGTGCACCTGTGTGAGTTGTGGGGCTGAGTCAACCACCCAGTCCAGAGCTTTCACCTCCTCTCCCATACCTGCTGCTTTGAGTCTGTGACCAAATTCAGTCAGCAGCCCACAACAACCCCAACCAGTGCTACTCAACCAAGAAAGTCCTCTGTCCCCAGATGACTGCAGGGTAGAAAGGAAGACTGACAGGAGAGTCAAGGTCACCTCAAGGCACAGCCTGGAGCAAAAGCGAAGAAGCTAGTGTCCACAATAGGGGAAAACAATTAGAAAAATAATTAATTCTGCTTCTGTATTCATACCCAGTTTCCAAGCTAATTGCTTATTTGTTTAATCTACTTTGACCAGAAGTGTTACTGCACCAAAAATATTTAATGAGTCAGGCTTCCTAATGTAAAATACAAGCATATCTGTGCATTGAAATGAGTTTTCACCAACACAGGGAGAACCTGTTATCTAAACAGAACCTACTCGACAAAGTTATCTTCTAGAATAGAAGTGTCAGAGGAAACACAGTTCATTCTCGCACTGCTCATCACTAGCACAGTGCACCAGTGTGCAAATTGTTCTTCTTTGGCATCAGAATTAGTGTAGGCCTGAAATCCTTGGCTGACAGTTAAATACTGACTGTTTTTTTTCCAAGGGTGTTGTTTCATATAAGGAAAATGAAAGCCTCCCACCCACCGCCCATGCCTTCTCACTCACACCTTTTGAGGAACTCACACACTATCTAATCTGAGGCCACAAGGGGACTTCTGAGGCTGCTAAACATATTCAAATCTCCCTGGAACCCCTTCTGAGTATGAGTTGAGGATGTAGGGTTTTGGGACTCCCACTTCTGATTCACACTTGTGCTTCAAGGAAAATTTTATTCAGAGAAAGAATCCCACAAGTTATAAAAAGAGTAGTCAGAAAACCACTGACTTTAGGGTATCATTTCAGCTCAAATAGCCCATTGAGACAGGGGTGGCCCCAGCTTCTGGCGGTTCCTGCCTCTATGGTAAGGTTGGAGCACTCTGTCCTCACTCTTCTGGGACCCCTTCAAACTTCCCCAGATGGAAGTGCAGAATCACAACCCTGCCCAACCTTCTTCTCTTTCCTTTGAAAACAAGTATCCATATTGGATGCAGTGACACATTTCTAACACTTTTTACATCTAATGTCATTAGGGAAGAGTCCAGAATCATGCCAGAAAGGGCAAACTTTTATTGAATGTCTATTATGTGCTAGTACAATAAAAGGAGGCTAAACAATTATTTCTTCCCTAAAGAGTTTATTCCAGTGATGGAGAGCAGAGATGAGTCCTTGGAAATTTAGATCTCAGTGCACTGTGTCCCCAGGTAGTGATTGCAGTCCACTGAGAGTTATTAAGAATAAGGGCTTTGAGTTGGAGGAGAGTGTCACAGAGAAAGCATCTTTCTTCTGGAGCGTTTATCACACCAGCCTCTGGGGAACCCCGCAGTTAGCCTTCTCTTTTTCAAATCATGACTTGCCTCTACCCTGACTCGGTCAACATGTTTATTTATCCCCTCAAAGATATTTATAAAATAAATACCCAAGGCGCATTGTGTGGTGCTTTCCACATTTACCTTGGAGGACTGTGCAGAAGGATTGATTTACATATGCGACTAATGGTGGAGACTCTGGGGTGGTATCCAAATCTTCTGACCTGGCTGCCTAAAAAGTTGAGAAGGAACAATGGCTTACTTGAGGCATATCCTAGGAATATCTGAAAAAATGTTAATTTAGGGATTAATATCCCTGTTACAAAGATGAAGAATTTGAGGTCCAAAGAAGCTAAACTTAATCCAAAATCAAATCTTCAGAGACAGAGCCAAAACCACTTCTCTCTGCAGCATCTGAGGGGCCTTGACCAGAGACCCTTCTTAGCTCTGCTAAGTTCTGTTTCCCTGGACAAAGACCCTGGGCTCCTTGCTTGCTTTTCCTTATCCTGTCTTGTTTTCCTAAGATCTGGGATCTATGGATAGATTGCATTCCTGGCTAATCCCAGACTGGGAATTGCTATTCAAGAAAGCATAGAAGAGGTTAGCATTACCATGTGATCCACATGGATCCACAAAAACCCTGTGCATGAATGTTCTTAGCAGCTTATTCATAATAGCTACAATGTGGAAATAATCCTTCAAAGTATGGGCGTCTGTCTTAGAGAAAGCAGGACCCAGAATGGCAGATATGGTCCCCAAGCCACACTGTTCAGGGTGGGGCAGCCATGTCACTGTGAGGGGTCATGGTGAGGACCTTGATCTGCAAAGCATATGGAAGAGCCTGGGAAAGCTGCCAGCCCTGCCAGTGGGAGTTACTGTGAGAGAAGAAGATGGGCTTTTCTTTCTATGGACTTCCTTGGAAAGTCCAGCTCTGAAAGTCCTCCAAACTGGAGAGATCATTCATCGTCTGGAAGCCTTGCTAGGGCTGTTACCTGAACTGAGCTAGGGGATTCAGCAGCATCCTGTACCACAGGCCTCAGGGCAGGAGAAAGGTGGCTTTAGAACAAACTTGTCCTGGTGTGATTTCCACTCATAGAACATACTCATAGAACATACTCCCTTCAAGTGAGATTTGTTTAACTCTGAACTTCGAGTTTCATATTTTTAAAATCACTAGAAATATTTTACTCCAATAATTTCCACTTAATTTTGAACATGCATTGTTATTCTTTTTCTTAATAACATGTATAAACATTTTTGATTTTTTAAATAAAATATTTTAGTGTAGCAAATCATTATAGCATTTATTATATCTGAAAATGGATTATGGTTAGAACTGTTGAGAAAATTATTTTGACACAAAAATCAATTAAGGTTTTAGGAGATAATTTTTTATAAGCAAAGATAATGCCTTAGAACTTAGTAATTGTCCTAGGGCAAAGGCATCAACTCATTTCTCACATTTTGAAATTTGAGATATTTAATTGTTGAAGGAGAATGCCCTTATCAAATAAAGAAAACAAAACAAGTAAGAAGTAGCCTCTTAACATGACTGAGAAAGTAATTAAATTAATGAGTCAAGAGGTGTCATAGACTAACATTGCACAGTCAGCTGAACCTGAGATGAGCCAGTGACGCTTCTCCAGCATCCAGATTTGGAGTCTTCACTTTTGTGTTAGATTCCCATTAGCTTCAGAGACCCAGCCTGTATCTCACAGGATTGCAGGCCCCATGAGATCTGTTTTTCAGTGGTGAGCTGGCTGTCTGTCCAGGCCCCACCCCCAATGTCATTGGCAGTGACCTGCGACCAGCTTGGGCTGATGCTTGCCCCATGTCACCTGTGAGATCTTTTATAACTTGCAGCTGGGCTATCATGTCCCTATAAAGTATCCACATCTCATTTGTCAGTTCAGGCAGGAACATTCTGTACACTTTCTCTGCTGTATATGATATACTATCTTGGATCTGTCTGCTTCAAAAGCAATTTGGGAGTAAGAGCTCCCCAAAGTCTGGCAAAAACAGAGACAAAGGACTCATTCACAGCCTGCTGCTGCATTTTCTCCATCCTTGAGCCCCTTGACCAGAGCAGTTTGTCTCTTTCTGCTTCTGACACTTTTAAAGGGTCACTTGTTATTGACCATAGATAGTTGTGGTTTTGATTCTGTTCCACCATTAGCTGATTTTTCCTAGGTGCCCACCAGGTCTCTCCATTGCTTTCCCTACCTCCCCAGGATCTCAGCTCCCTGTGGGAACAGCATCTTCACTCTATTGAGAAGTTCAGGGCACTTTTGATTTTGATTTTTTTTTTTTTGGAAGAGACTACCATAGCTGGTTTGATAGATTTTATTTTGACTACCTCCTCTTTTAAGTCTGTACACCTTTCCTGAGGCTTCAGTACCTTTTTTCCAAGTAGTCCCCCAGTTAATTCTTTTCTCTCACTTTTTCTTTTTTTAAAAAAAGGGTCCATATTTATTTCTATGCTATATTGTAATGATTTTGTAAACTCTATATTTCATTCTCCTTTCTCTGGAAATATTCTATTTAGTCAAACGTATTCCACATGCTTGTGAGGGAGAGATTCCAGGAAACATTCCATGAAACTCTTCCTATATCTGAGGATACAGGATTATGGGGGAAGAAGACTGCTGGACAGATCTTGATGGGGAAACCAATGTATTTGGGGGAGTCACAGGAGCTGCTTACTAAAATTAAATTTCCTATCCACCCTCAATCTACTACATGTTGTTGCTAAAATATTTATTTTTATACTTTGCTTTTTTAAAGACTTATATTTTTCTGTATTTATTTTTATATTTTGCTTTTCTAAAGACTTTTTAGCATTTAAATCACTAGTTCTAGTTCAGGGGTATTTGTACCAAGAGAACAGTGGCAGAGTTCCAAGTATCAACTGTCTCTGATTTTCAGAGAGGAAGTGTAATGCTCTTTTACTTTCTCTTGTGTGTTAAATCCCATCTCAATAAAAATATAAGCCACTTAGAGTGACTTGTGAGGATGAACAGCTTGCCCTTGGGCCTGTGACCATGATATCAGTCTTGAGTCTGAGAAATGCAGGCAATGGAGACTGTTGCCTTCTGGCAGCTTCTCCAGGCCCTGTGTGCTGTGGTCGTTTGCTAGGAGGCCATGGCCAAATGTGTAAAAGAAGCACTTCTCTGGGAGGATTTGGTTAATCATTGTATCACCCTACCCTGCCCTGCCCTATGATTGTCTCTACTGGTCCCCATTGGACTTCAGGGTAGGGCTGCAAGTTTTTCTCTTGCCCTATCCTTGGGATAATGGCTTCTCAGGGAATTGAGGCAAAGTAAAGAATGAAGCCCATAGAAATGGTCAGGTGGTTAGCATGAATCTTTCAGAATTTTAACATGTGATGATTCAGCTCTCAAGGTAGAAGGACTCCGCAGACCTGTTTGACACAGACATATTAACAGTGTGCAAGTTCTGTTTTCATGACGCAGAAAGGGCAGCCAGAACTGCAAGGTGAGTGGGTATGAGAAAACAAGGCTATTAGGAGCCAATCACCCCTGTCTGGTGGGCCAGTTGGGAGCCTCAAAAATCTGGAATGACTCTGAAAATGGCCTTGTCTTCTGTGAACTGCCTCACGCTCTCCCAGGCTCTGCACAGTGCACCTGATGTCTTAGGAAAGGTGATCACAAGCGTCCATACAATTAACCTTTTAACCTGTCACTAAATCTGCCCTCAGTTCCTTTTTCTCATTTCATGTGACTTAGCTTCAGCTTTCCACACATTCTGCTCCACACTGGGAGGGCTTGTTGCCACTTGGTTTCGAGGTAGTGACACTTTCTTGACTCTCCTTCCACTTCATTAGCCTTTCTTTCTCAGGCCCCTTTGCTGTTTTCCCACACATCTTGAATCGTAAAGGATGTATTCTGTTCTACATTTTCTCTTGAAAGCTCTTTCAGTGCTGCTTTTCCAGTGTTCTTGGAACACTTAGGATTCCAAATTTCTATCTCTGGTCTGGACTTTTCTCCATCCATTTGCCTACTCAGCGTCTACATGGGGGGGCTCCTGGCAATCTCATACCAACCCGGTCCCAAGTGGAGCACCTAGTTCTTTCTCCCAAACTGCTTCCAGTGTTTTTCTCTGTGGTTGATAGCAGCCCCTCTTATTCCAGTTCCCAGCTCAAAAATCAGGGAGTCATTTTGTCTCCTCTGTTTCTTGCATATCTCATGGCCATGGAGCTAGAAAACTGACCACTTTGCTCCCACCACCTGCATTACTCCTAGCCTGGGCCAAGCATACATGCTCTTGCATGCAGCTGGGTCATTGTGATGCTGCTAGAACAGGATTTTTCACTTTTATAGGACCCAGATATTCTATTTGCAACTCAACGGAACTGTTAACATGAGAATTTGATTCTGCCCCTCCCCTGTTTCCAAGGTGCCCTGGCTTCCTGGCTCACTCAGGGTGGAAGCCAGAGTCTTCTGTGTATCCCTGATGGCCCTACCATCTGTGCCCTCCTCTCACCCCCGTTTCACTTCTCTTTGCTATTCCCTTGAAATGCCAGGTTGCTCTTAATCAGAACCTTTGCCCTCACTGTTTCTTCTAAACTACTCTTCTCTGAGTAGACCTCCCTGACCCACGATAAACATTTGCAGCCTTCTTCTGTCAGTCTCTTCTTCAGCATTCTGGACCCTTCTCCTCTGCTTTTTTTTCCATTGTACTTAATATTTCTAACATGTCTTATGATTGATCTGTTTATGATAAATCCAGATTCTAGCCTCTGAATCTCTCCACTCAAAGTCAAGAAACTTTGTAAAGTCAAGAAATTTTGTAAAGTCAAGAAACTTTATTTTGTCCATTCTAGTATCTCTCAAAGCTAAAATGGTGAATAGCATATGGCAGATGCTCCGTAAATATTTGTTTATTGAATTATTTAACTAATGAGCCTTGCTATTATATTAAGCTACTAATATTAAGGAAGATAAAGACACATGATGGCTGAATTGGAAACAAAACTTATTTCAACTTATTAGATAAATAAGCTAAATTTAACACCACAATGATAAAATGATACATTTAAATTTCTGTATTCAAAATAAAAAGTCAGTTCTATAGGCAAAATATGAGGCACTTACCCCAGGAAAACCTAAAGGTTATTTTGAACTGTGACTTCAGAATCAAACAGCAGAAGCATATTTTCGATCCAAAGGCTAATGGTCGCATGAATAGATGTATAGTACACAGATCATAGTCGATATTAGTTTAACTCAAATCTTTGCTGCTCAAATAACAGTGAGAGAATTGGGTTCAATTCTAGGTCTCACACCTTAGGAGGGATTTAGCAAACATGAACCCTGTTTCTAAAAGAGTTACCTCAGGTGGAAACGTGTCATGGAGAAATGTTTATAATATAGAGCCATTCTTTTCAGTGGGAAAAAACTCAGGGGAGACCTAACTAGTTTCTTTAGCTATTTGACAAGTCATTCTGTGGAAGAGGGAGCATTCTATATTACTTCAATGAGCAGAACTGAGACCAGCAGGAAGAAGACAAATCTCAGAGAAAGAAGAGGTAGCCGTGCATTTGGTGAGACAGTGCACCAAATGCACATATAGAACAGTTTGTAGAGGCAGGGAGTCTCTCATTCCTGGAGAAATAGCAGAGCAGGACAAAGAATGTTTGCAGGGAAGTTGTAGGGAGATCAACACTGCATTAATTCAAACCCTCATGTAGTAGGCACCAAGATAAGATGTGTCATAAAGTTGATTGGAGAAATAAGGTGAAGATGAAAGGAGGCTGGAAGAGTATTCAGATCACAGTGAAGGTCTATTCCCTCAGAAGGAAGGAGGGTTGAGTAGGAATATTCTTAAGCTGCCAGAAGCATTGGTCAGTTCAGTGGGAAGGCTGGGTCTGACCTGAAGTTGCCCATCAGAGGTGTCAAGAATGGGCTTGCCATAGCATCTTTGCCACTCTCCTCATTGACCACAACAGTGTGTGGGACGTGGGACTCTATACGATGACAGTGACAGACTACAGAGTCACCACCTGGGCCAGTTGTCTCTTATGCACTCAGCATTTTCATGATCACCCTGAGATCTCAAATGTGAGTTATATAAAATGCCAGTGAACACTCTGAGCCTGAGTATTCATCCAAACTCTCCTCATGTGGTGCTGTCTTTATGACTCCTATGATAAGGGTCATCTTCAGCTATGCATTGCCATACCCACCCACTAGGTGCTTCCTAAGAATCCAGCACCTGAGAATCCTAAGAATCCAGTGCTTCCTGGGAGGTTAGAGAGTGGTGGAGAACTCAGCTTCCCCCATCCTATAGCCATGCTCTGTAGTTTCAGGTCTTGGTGGGAAATCAGTTAACTTAAATCGAGGATAGCAAATGTCAATCAGTCACCATCCCCAGAGACACCCTTGTAAAGTGGAGTTCTCTGAGGAAATGACCTTCATCACTGCAGAAGTGTCAGAACTAAACGGCACAGGCCCTGAGCAGAGCACGGCTGAAACCTCATCCATTACCCGCCTCTTCCCCAAGAAAGACAACCCTCATTTATTATTTCCAGACTGTTTTCATTTTACTTACACCATGTGAAAAATGTTGAATTGGGAAATAAATAATATTATTTCCAAAGACAGGTTTCAGAAGCACTTCACAGATTTTTGGAATTATTGTTTCCAAATGTTTGGTCTGTGTATCATTTCTTCATTCATATTTGTGAGCTCTGTATTGAAAATGTACTCATTTGGGAACAGTGACAGAAGTCAGAAAGAAGTGTGTTGTTGGTTTGTGCTCATGTCTTTGTGAGAGATGCTTCCTCTCTTCCTTTTGAAGCGCAGCAAAAATCTTACATGCATTTTCTAATATGTTTTCTAGAATGTTCCTTTATGTTGCACAATAATTCTGTATTGATCAGTGCTATTCTGTCATTATTATCCCTCAGCCTCAGATTCTCTTTTCTGTGACATCTCAGACCATTACTGCAAGAATGGGATTCCTTGAACACCTTAGACATCTTCTGCTTGAAAACTTTCCATTACTTCACAGAAGCCTGGATTCATTCAGTTGTCCGAGTCTCCCTCGTTGTTTCCATCTTACTCAGACCACACTCTTTTCCTGTGGCTCCATCTCCTGTTTCAGTAAAACCATTCTTTACCCTCCCCATAAAAACAGCTTCTTCCCTCATACTTGTTCCCTTGTCTCAAGTTATCACCTCTACCTCACCCTTTCAACCCAACAGCCTAACTCCATTCATTGTGCAAACCCACTGGCTGCTCTGCAAATCCAGCTGCTGAGTGAGAAAAGTTGTTGTTCAAAACAGATGACCTTTCTCCTTGATTTAGGGGTGGGGGAAGCAGGGCATCCTTCCCACTCTAGTGAACTGTGATATTTGCAAAATTCCAGGAAAATGCAGTTTCCTATTCTGACCTAACGTATTTGAAAAGATAACACTTTTCATGTAACTAGGATTCTGCTCATCTGCCTGTCTCTCCCTCTCTCTACAGCTCCTTCCACTGTTCCCATCATGCACCAGGTTAGCGCCACCATGCGCAGCATCACCTTGTCGTGGCCACAACCAGAGCAACCCAATGGCATCATCCTAGATTATGAGATCCGATACTATGAGAAGGTAAGCTAACTCTGCCTGCAGGCTTGGAGGAAGTCTTGATGGAGAGAGGCCTCTAGTAATGGAGTCTTCCTGGGAGAGTTTCCCAGTAAGAAACGTTCAAAGCCCTAGACAGTTCAGGAGAGAAACAACCCACCCACCGCCTGCTGTCTGGTCAGCTCACGGGTGGATATCGGCAGGACCTATCCCATCCTCCCAGTCATGTCTTTGCTCCACTATGCAGATGCTACAAAACTACTGAGTGTCCCCAGACTTTCTGAAGAAGTTTTGGTTTTATAGAGCAGTGCTTGTAATGATTTTGGTCATGTACCTCCAATGTACGTTTGCCTATTTATAAGTTGAATGTCCATGTGCTAATAAACTAATATATTTGTGGAGGTTTAAAGTTCTTACATGGAAATTTTAAAGGCTGAGGAATAAATTAATAGAAATAAAAATGTGTGTTTGTCTTCCTGACTGTTCTTCAGCAGCTATCCCTGAGGTGGGGGGGTGGGGAGAACTATCTTAGGGCACAAGAGAAAGGAATTGACTGTAGATTAGGTCCCTGATGTCTCTGTGGGGAGAGTGACACATCCTTCCAACCAGAGAAAACTGTAACATTTGCAAAATTCCAGGAAAATATAGCACTTTCTAAACTGACCCAGTGCATTATTTGTAGAAAGCCAGTTTCATTCATGTGTTTGTTCAGCATACTTATTGAGTGTTTGCTATTTGGCAAGTGCTAGTCTAAAATGTACTAGTGATCAAGGGGCTTACTTTCCAGCCAGAGGAGACTGAACATAAATAAGGAAATCATGCAATATGTCAAAAGATGTGTAGTGTAAAGGAAAAAAGCAAACAGCAGATCCATGTGAATGGAAGCAGGAGGACCAGGTTTGTAGGAAGAGCAAGCTGCAGTGCTAAATAAGACGGTAAAGGTCAGGAGTGACCTGAGGATGTAAATTCTAAATAAAAGCCAAGCAGATATCTGGGTGAGAGAAGCAACAGACTGTGAAAAGACCCAGAGACAGTATCCATGTTTGGTTAGCCAAGGAACAGGAAGAAGACCACATGACCAGGGTGATACCAATGGGACCATTGTAGCTAGAGAGATACTAACCAAGTAAGTGACCATGTTGTACTTTAAGATCTATAAAAAGTTTGGCAGCAAGCAGAAAAAATCTGACTTAGATTTTGAAAGAATCTGGCTGTTTCATGGAAAGTAAGCCTCCTAGATTATAATCCTCTAAAATAAGAATAGTGGTGACTTGACTCAGAGTAGAAGAAGGCGGCCTGGGAAACAGTGGATTTTCAGGAACCTGAAGTATGTACAGAATTAAGAGGATTTCTGATAGGTTGGATTTCAGATGTGAGAGGGTTTTTGGTCTGATCCACCAGAAGTAACTGCCATTGGTTGAAAGGAAGATCTTTGTGGGTTAAGCATTTTTGGGGTGAGCAAAGGGATAGAAGTTCAGCTCTAAATCTAAAATGTTTCTTAAGACAGCCTAGTAGAAATGTAGAGGGGGCTGCTGCTTGCACATATGTGACGTACAAGAGAGAGGAAGGGTCAGCGATGTCTATTTGGAAACTCTAAGTATATAGTGATGTGGAAATCCTGAGCCCTGGTGAGATTTTCAAGTGAACCACTAGAAGTAAGAAGAGCATGGAGGATGGAGTCTGCAGTCATACTGGAGGCAGTATTGAATAGTGGAACCTGACTTCATGGGAAGCTGGTACTTTGTGCCCTGCGTAACCAGCCCGCCAAATTGCCATGGTCAGGTCACTTAAACAGCCCAGGTCACACTGTTGACATTTGTAAAATGGTAGCAGTTTTGTCTTCTGAACATGGAAAGTCAGCTGAATCAGCAATGTAGTCTTGAGAGGAGGTATGTCCTTCATTAGATCTGAACTTATGAAGAGAGGGGAAATATAGGTACTATTCTATTCTACTTAGAGAACACTGGATTGTTCTCTAAGGTGACTCAGATAGTTCAGTGAATTGGGGGTAATTCAAACCATCAGAATCATCAGAACCCTTGTGTCCAATCAGCTTCAGTTTGGGGCCCTGTATTGCTAGATATATATATTTTGGTCAGTTAATATGGTAAATGTCGACTTTCTAAATGTTTGAGATCAATCTGTTTGTGTTGGTTGCTCACATCCTCTCATTTGATCACCAAAGTAGACTGAACTGTTCAACAACAATCTGACCATTGTATGGTATATACTGGTATAGCAGAGTCACTAATAGGGTTCTATGTAGCCTCCCTCTGCCAGCCATATGAACTTGAGACTTGTTGCTCTTTCAGAAAAAGAATAACAGTTCCTCCCTAGTGTGCTCTTCTTGGGCACCAGAGACTTTTTAAACTTTGTCTAATTCACAATTCAATATGATAAATATTAAAACCATTGCTATGGGTAAAGAAACTGATAGCCAAAGAAGTTTAAAAACAAAACTAATTTTGTCTAATGTCACATAGTGAGGAAGTTAACCCATAGCATTTGACCTGCAGTGAATAGCTGTGCTAATAAAGGCTAAATGTCTAAGAGACCTGCCTTTTCTGACCTCTCTGCCAACAACCATCACCTCTGGACAAGGTGAAGGGCCTAATATCAGACTTAGAATGGAAATTTTCCTCCTTTGTCCATGGGCTCTCTGTTCCCCAACTCACACTAAAACTCCTCTTCTTCCTTTCCCTTTATATGCAAATCCCCTCTATTGAAAAACTGTAATTAACCTCAACTTTTGATGCTATGAAAGAAACTTATACTACCATCTCAAGCCATGTCCCTACTTCTCGGTAATTTATACTAATTATTAACAACACACATGCATGGCAGCTCAATACCTGAGGCAGCGGCTGCACCTCAGTGAAGCATATTATTGTTCTCACTCCAGAGGATAGGATGCTTACCTGGGAACACAGAGCTCCTTTGCCAAAGCATCCATTGCCTTTCAGTACAGTGCAGCATAACTCTCCCCTTATATAGTGCTGTACTATAAAATTCTTTACATTGCCTTGACTATTTCCAATATGTCTAAAGAAAATATATTATCCTGTGAAGATAGTCTGAAATAATAACCATGGTGATAATAATTCATCATGTATTGAGTACCTATTATATGCCAGATACTCACAGCTAAAGTAGCTCTGATCTTTAGAAGATATAAAAGGAAGATACTTGACATCCAGGTAATACCACCTTAGGAATAACAGAAATAAGTCACAGAAGGTTATAGGATATGCCACAACCACACAGGCCACAGTGAGGAAGTCATAGAACAAGAACTATAGACATTTTTTTTTAATTTTATTTCTATGATGGAACTTCCTAAGCTCAGTTTGGAGCTATAGGCAATCATATTCCCAACCATGGTGAGGATCTCAAAATCAGCTTACCCCCTGAAATAATAAATTACATCTTAATTTTAATTCCAAATGCTTATAACCAGAGTTACCTGCCTCCCTACTCCCCAGAGCCATGGAACACCAGTCTTTAGAAAATGCAAGCACAAATCAAACACAGAGCAATAGATGTCTTAGATTCAATTCAAAGAAACAAAAGATGCTTTTCCTCTAGCCTATGCTGCTTCTAAGCCAATAGTAAGTGGACCTTTTCTGTAAAGAACAAGATAGTAAGTACTTTAGCTCATGGGGCCATGGCAGCTGGAAGGAAGCCATGGGAATTTTAAGTAACATAGGCATGGCTGCACTCCAATCAGTTTTTTTGTTGTTGTTGTTGTTGTTTGTTTTCTTTTTCTTTTTTTAAATGGATGACTGGTCATAAACTGTAGTTTCTATCCTCTGAAAATGCTCTCTGGCTCTTCTGCTCTACATCATCCTCTCAGTGTGCTTGAGACACCTTTCAGTTTCAGCACTGTAAATGGAATCAATGAGGCTTTTGCCTCCTCCAACAGCTCATTAATAGAGAGCTCAGATGCCATTGAGCTGATGACATTCTCAGAGTCTCTTCCATGCTCATCTCCTTCTCCATTTTAATACATTTCCATTCATCATTCTCCCTTGTTTACTGTCTTGTAGCACTTTTCACTTCTGGTGTCAGCGCTTGTAGGCAAACCATGGGAGGAGCATCTACATCTGCTCTCAGCTGTCTTAATGATTAAGTGTTCAGATGTTTACTTGCTCTTAATATTAACTGTCTGGGCTAAAGTGGGCTGGGTTAGGCCTTGGGAATTCCTACTCTTCAAATTTTAGGCTCATTTTCTCATATGGAAATTTGTTCAAACCTTTCAGCAATATCAGAGCTCCATCGATTGGTTGAAGCAGCTGAACTGAAGTAGGCTGTTTCTTCATTCATTTAGCAGCAAGTCATTGAGGACCTAGGGGGTATAAGCCCCTGCTACATGTTGGGGATGGAGAAATATAGGGAGGCCTGGTCTCTGCACTCAAGAGATAGCATTACAGTCTTTGTCTCCCACATGCTTATTAAATAGCAATCCTAATAATTGACAAAAAAAAAAAAAAGGCAGCTCTGACTCATTTGTGTGAAGTTGATTAATGGCTTTTTGGGAAACAAGCAATAGTATTTATTTTAATCATTGAACTTGTTGAAGAATGGGTGGATTATAAAGTGATTATGGGTAAATGTTTGATCCTTACAATTCAGATGTCAGTACCCAAAACACATTTTTCAATAACAGAGCTTCCCTTTTTTCACCTTCATCAAATTCCAGTAAAACCAGAGGTCAGACACTCACCTAGATTTTTTATAACAGTGGGATTTATTCTAATTTTCAAGATAATGATGTGATTTTCAAAGTTTTAGATCTCAGACCTCCAGTGTGTCAAGATAGGTGTGATCAAAGTTCTTGGTGGCATTCTTCTAGAATGGACAGCCTTCTTTATGCTGAAATCCTGATTGGGGGTCATGGTGGTAGTGATCCAATTTCCTTTCCAATGGACCAAATGGATGGCCTATCTGTCTCCTCTAGACAGTGTAACTAAAAAAAAAAAAAATGGCAGTTCCTTTCATTAGAGTACTTGTGGGCCTCTGTCTAGCAATAAACTCTGTTCAAGACTTTCTCTAGTCTGTGATCTCTTCCAAATGCTCCCGTATTATTAATTTCCACTCCCTTAGCCCCCCATACCCCAGATATGCCCAGTTACTTACAGGCTCCTGAACCTTAGGCCTTGTTGTTACATGTGGCTACTTTTTTCATTTTTCATGACTCAATTCACATCACCCTTCCCCTGAGCCCCTCCCCACTGGCTTTAGCCATCAGAGATGAGAGACCCTCTCCTGTGCTCTCCCAGCTTCCTGAGCTGCCTTCTGTCAAGTCGCTCAGTCAACACTATTATCATCTGGCCCAGCGCACAGGATTTGCATCCTGGAGTAGGGAGGTGTGCCTTTCTTTGTGCAGCCCATGTGCAACACCCAAATGGGGGTGTGTCTAAACATGACTACCTGTACAAATGAATGAAATAGATATGCATCAGGTCATCTGTGCCTTTGAAAAACAGATATTTACATATTTTCAGACTGATGACATCTTATTGCAGTGTGTTGTTTTGTCTGCCACAACTCCCCAAGTTTCCTCTGGCCTATGACTGAGGCTGTAGCTTGCACACCTCTTGTCATCAGCTCCCCCTCATTAGTCACCATCCTCTTGAACCTTGAACCTCGTCACCTAGAACTGTTATGATACCACAGATGTGCACATGGGACATAGGGACACCGTCCCAGTAACCCAAGTTCTTCATTGTCATGAATGTCCCCATTTTGCTTCAAGATTCACGGTGCCGATGGGGCAGACCCAGATACTACACTTTTCATCCTGCACACTTGCAGATAACCTATAATTTCCATGATGCACATGTGATTCAAGACCAGGCTGGTATATATGAAGATGCTAAGGGTGAGGTAGAATGATGAAGGATAGCAATGAAGAAAGTCCACCAGCTAAAGTAGTGATGCACACCTTTCTAGAAGAGGAGACTTTAGGCAGTGTAGATGTAAGGAACCTGGAGGGTACAGAGAAACCCTGGAAAGAAGCCCATCAGCCTAGATGAATATCCAGCAAAGGGTTGGTGGCCATGGAAGTGGTCCCTGAGGGGCATCAAAGTGATGACTCAGGAGGTTGTGAGAGTCTGAAATTTACTTCGTTGTGAAAGGGGCTATAAACTTAAATTTAGGAGTTTTATCTTTATCCAGTAATAGTTTTAGAGTATGTCAGAGATTTTTTCTTAGGGAAGAAATTCAGACACAGTAGGTTGTTGGGGAAGGAGTGACAGAAAAGATGGGCAGTTACAAAAATCCAGACATGAAATAAATGTCCAGGCACAGAATGAGTTAAGATAGAAAGCCAGGCCACTTGCTCTTTCATCATTCTGACCATGGGTGAGAGAGTCACAAGGATGAGGGACATGCATAATATCTGCACACCAGAGGATACATATGTGCAGATAACAGGAAGAGGGAAGAAAGAGTAAGAAAGAGGGATAGAGAAGCTGGCCCTTAAATGGGTGAGAAGATGAGGACATAGGACTTTCTCTCAAAGGAGAAGGGACATGCCCTCCTAGACGCCAGTGAAGGTGAAGGTGAAGGTGGAGGATGAGAACTTAGAACAGACCAAGATGAAAGCGAAAATAGTTGTGGAAGAAAGTCCAGAGTGGGCTCAAGCTCTTTCGCAGAGTGGAAGCAACACCATTTGCCTAAGACCTGAGTGACCTTAAGGATTGATCTAGAATCTCCATTGTGAGAAGTTACCAGGATATGGTGGGTGAGGAGAAAAAGGAGGAAGGCTCAACAGAGGCAAGGCACACAGTTACTCTATTGTTTAAGCTCAGGTCAGAGACTTAATGGGATCCAAAACTGGGTGTGCTTTGTTGCTCCACTTCTGAACCCTGGAGGGGAAGGTGGAAAATGATTATGAACCCTCCCACCAGGTCTTGAGAAATCAGACATTTGCTCAGATGTTTCCCTTCATCACATAGCAGCTCCTTTGCTCAGAGCAGATTTCTCACTCTCCTGGTTCAGGCCAGTCTGTCTCTTCAGAGTGATCACGTGAGTCCTGTGGCAACGTCTGGCAGAGGTATAAGACTAAGAATTGATGGGCTGGGTGCTCCAGGTTGGGGAGGGCTGGGCTTAGCATTCATAATCTGCTGCTAATTCCTTTCCTTTTGCTCTTTCAGGAACACAATGAGTTTAACTCCTCCATGGCAAGGAGCCAGACCAACACAGCACGGATCGATGGCCTGCGACCAGGCATGGTGTATGTGGTGCAAGTGCGTGCCCGCACTGTGGCTGGCTATGGCAAGTTCAGTGGCAAGATGTGTTTCCAGACACTGACAGATGGTAAGAGGAGGATCAGTGACTAGACACATGACAAACAGTCAGGAAAGGAGAGGAAACCACCTGCAGCCAAAATTGCAACCTCTGACCACCTTTGAAATTCTCTTGGATGTGTCTGGCCCCAATTGGGACTAGTAGACTCACATGATTCACCAGGCTAGTAATCGGTCATTTCTCTCCCAACATCTAATGGACTTGTTCTTGAAGAGTCTCTGTATCACATGTAGTGAGGTCACCACCTGTGGTCATACATGGCACAGCAGAGAAAACCACACAAATCTCAGGGTCCTATTGTTCGACTCTTACTACCATTCATGTCTCTGTTTTGTGGGACTGGGAATTGAGCTCACAGCCTAATTGCATGAGCCAAGGTCTCTAGGGAGGAAATGGAGAGACAAAATTTGCAAGGCAGTCCTTGGACCCAGCCTCTCAAAGAGTATTTGAAGCAGCCTCATATGTGACCAGGGAAAGGTCCTGCTCAGGTGTCTCCAGAGGCCATTGTTTTCTAAACTGTCCCTAAGGTTAAAAGGTCTTTACCTTTGGACTTTATTAATTTCCTGTTGTAACAATTTTCCCCTGTCCTCTGAGAGCATTCTCTGTAGTAGTTACAAAAGTCCAATTTCCCTATAACCTGAGCACTGGGCATGGCTTTGTCTACATATTAGCCTTTTTGTCACAATGTGTGCATTCTTTCATCAATACCTACTATCTGCCTATCTATGTGTATGTATTTGTTCATTTATGAGATCTCCAAATGGCAGTCTTCCTAGCCTCCCAAAAAGACCGTCTTTGACTTTTCCTTTATCATGTAGATGATGTAGAAGAAAACAGTCTGTCTTCACATAGGATTTTATTTTAGGTTGGCACCCCTGACGAGCAGACTCTTGATAGGGCTTGGTACTTTATGGCTCGTATTTTTTTTTTATGATGATTTTAAAATTCATTAGGGCCTTTCATAAATCAGATGATTTCATATAAAATCATAATATTTATTTTCTTGTGAAAAATTGCAGGCAAAATCAAAATCAGGGCTTTCCAGTGTGAGGTCTTTGTCCTGGAATTGATGTGTTGCTGCCCTCCTGGGGTGCCTACCATCTTGGTCATCAGTATCTGGAAGCTTTCAAGTGAGCTGTCTGGCCCTTATAGGATTGGGGTGTTCCCCATTTTGCATTTATTTCAGGTGGATTTTTACTCATGTTTTAAGGATGGGGACACAAGGTGAAAAGGTGAGCCAGTTCATCAGATTACTAATGCTGGTGATGTGGAAAGAATGCAGACTATCTTCTTTCCTTTAAGGACTCTGAACCCCTTTTTGCCCCTCACTTAACATCTAGATTTATGGGCACTTTGGCATGAGGAGGTACACAGCATTAAAAGCCCAAAACTCAAAATGCTCTGAGCGCTGATCTCTTGATAATTCTGCTAGACAAATCCAGAAGTAACAGATTTCTCCCAAGAAGGCTATTCCTTTTACATTTGGCAGTTAAGTTTTGTAAACCCAAGAGGGGCTAGATGTAAAAGAGTTTTGGTAAGTGGCCAAATTCATCAGTATTTATCTTAATGACTGAGGCTTACACATTGGTAGTAATCACGTTCATGGAGCCTTCAGGCATTTGGAAGCACAAAGGTGAAACTGAAAGCTGATCACTGTGGAGTCACCAATGGGGCACTCCTGTGGGATACCAGCCAGGTTCAAGGACCATGCTTGGGGTAGGGGACTTTCACATAAACAGAGCCTCTGTGGTCCCAGCTGCTCTTAGCTACAGTGTGTTAGCTTTTGACTTAGCTGCCTATTTTTAAAAAAATTTTATTTGATTAATTATTATTATTTTTTTTGAGACTAAGTCTCGCTGTTTTTGCCCATGGAACTTCAGACTCACGTTGCCCGGGGTACCACAGACTCAATCAATCCCCATCCTCAGCTTCCCAGATAGCTGGGATTACAGGTGTGCACCATCACGCCCAGCTATTTTTTGGAACTAGGTCTTGCTATGTTGCCCCAGGCAGGACTTGAACCAAGATTCCCAGTCCCCAGTGCAATTTTTTAGGCTGCCGCTTACAGGTATGCACCACCATGCCCAGCCTTTATTTAAAATTTTTAGAAAACAGTAATTTTTTTACAACATTGTTAATGTTTGAACTTTATTTGATTTCTCCCTTTAGTTGTAATTCTTACAGTTCCCCCACCACCATAGCACCCATAATCCATCAGCATAGTCCCTTGTGCTGTTCCCTCCCTTGTTTTGACCCTTTTCCTGCTCCCTCCTCTGCTGTGTGCTACAAATCTATGGTCAGACAGCAAGTTTAGTCTTTTTCTTGACACTTTGCCTCATTTTTTGTAACCATTTATAAAATAGTATGGCTATCAAATACCCCTGGTGAGTCTTGTATTCCTCCGTGCTTGACTAGAGCCTTTCAACTCTGTGAGTAGAGAAAGAGACTTCTAAAGGTTAGCTGTTGTTCTCAAAGTCTCCTGCTTGCTAGAAATCAATTTTAAAAAGTGAAGGTCACATTGCTCTATGAAGTTTAAAATTTATAAAGATGTTGTTATGGACTCCTCCCTGTGGTTACTGTGTTTTATCTTTTTTTTTCAAATTAATTATATTTAAATACATGTTACACACAGCTCACAGCTGAGGGCAACTGAAACCCTCCCTCTTGAGACTTTAATACTGATTTCTTAAGAGTGGGAGCCTTCAAGAATAATGTGATTGTCTTTAGAAGTCTCTTGCTGTACCTACTGAGTTGATGAACTGGTTCCCAAACATTGGGAAGTGTGAAAGTATAATGTAGTGTCCTGCTCTTCATCCAGAGGTCCTGGTTTAGTATATCTGAGGAGAGCCCCACATAGTTATGTTTTACAGTCAGACTCAATTCTGGTGAGAGCTAAGGGACCCTCACTTCAGGAAGCAGTCATTCATGTTGCCAGATACAATATCAGATGGTCAGTATAAGTTCAACATCAGACAGTGAGTAATGGTTTAGCATCGGTGTCTCCCACAGAAGATTTGGAGCATGCTGTAACTAAGACATTATTCATTGTTTATTCAAAATTCGGATTTAACTGACTGTCCAATATTTTTCTTCTACATCCGGCAACCCTAATTATAAAAGACAAACAAAACAAAAAGCCCATATAAATTGACCTGTATATTCTTCATCCTAAACACTAGATAATAGTTCCTTATTAATTAATTAATAGTTCCAAGTAAAATAATAACTACAATAATAGTAAGAACCAACTGGGTCAAATGGTTTGCAAGAATTGATGAAAAGAGAATTGTAATTCAGAGCACCTGTGATAGACCAGACACTGAGAAATGTCATCATGACTTGACTTTGAAAGGAGTTTGTTTGAACAGACAAAGAGAAGAGACTGAATACTGTAATGGAGGCCTATGGAGGCCTACAGAGGGATATGTAATGGAGAGAAGAGTACAAGGGGCTATGCTGATGGATCACGGGTGCTGTGGTGATGGGTGAACTATGAGAATTACATTTGCAGGAAGAAATCAAATAGAGTCCAAACATTAACAACATTGTAAAAAGAATTATTTTTAAAAACATTTTAATAATAAAATGGAAATTAATAAAATAGAAGCTAAGTCAAAGGCTAGCACACTGTAGTAAGAGCAGCTGGAACCATGGAGGTTCTGCTTCCATGTAACTCATAGTAAGTCTCTTTTGCTGTAGGAAAACCAGGATCGTGACAAGCTCCGTCCACTTCCATAGCCCATAGGCTTCCCATTCCCTCATGTAATACATCATGGTTTTAACTCTGCAAAAGCTGTTCTTACTGAGTAGGACACTCAGAGCACTGGACCAGAGCACTCCATCACACATCTCTTTATCTTGCACAGCACCTGGTGCAGTAAATCACCACCCAGTCAAACTGTAGGCTCTGCTGCATCTCAACAATTTTGTGTTCTAGAAGATTCTTCAGCAGTGGACTTCCCTCCACCTCCCTAGGAACTTCCCCTTAGATGGCTGACAATCCTATGAGAGACCTTCTGGATGAGGGGAGGTAGATTGGAGTCACCTCTGCTCCAGGAAATGGAAGTCTCCAACTCTTAGTCTTGAGAGTCTCTCTGCTATTTTGTTTTAATTGTTGTTGACCGATGTATATGTATAGGACCATTGGTGTCATGCATCAAGTACCAGCTGGAGGCAAAAGGGCATACAGGGAGTGTTCTTATGCCTCTTTCTCACCTAGATGATTACAAATCCGAGCTGAGGGAGCAGTTGCCCCTGATTGCTGGCTCTGCAGCAGCTGGGGTTGTGTTCGTCGTGTCTTTGGTGGCCATCTCTATCGTCTGTAGCAGGTAAGGGCTCCACTCCCACATCTGCCTGTTTTCTTCAGATTCAAGAAGCCCCTCTCCACCTGCAGGTCCCTCGTAGGTCATGCAGACTGAACAGGGCTGATCAGTCAGAGACAGGCTGTCAAACACAATCCCTAGTCCATCTCAATCAACAGGCTACTTTAAATTCTCCAGGTTATTTATTTTTCTGTGCTTAGAATAAATTCCACTCTAAGAACTGGGCAAGACTGTAAGTAAATAGCACCCTCAAACCTCATTTTAACCAGACTTTTAAGCCCCTCACAGATACAACAGCTTTTCCCAGTGACAGTTATGAGTTACATATGACCCACGGGAAAATCGTACCCTTGCACAGCCGGTTAGGACACCAAAGTCCTTGTAAGCAGGCAAGAAGGGAGACATGAAGGAAAAGAGCCCCAAGTTCTGGAAAAAGAGCTGGTCCTAAAGGCCTTGTGATCTTTAAGCCCTTTGTTGCTGCCTTCAGGGTCAACACAGAATCTGCTGTGTGAAGTCCCATCCTTGACCTCTCCTGAGAAGGCAGCTAGCCTGTTAATGGATGTCTATAAGGTCTCTGCCCCAAACTCTTAGGGGGAACCACAGCCCTATCTGATCTCTGAAGACCTGACTTTGAAACAGACCTCTCCACCCACAGTGGTAAGTGGTAGTGGAGCTCAAAACTGGCTTTGACAGCAGCTGCACTTAAAAGTGCAACTCCCCAGTCCCAGAAGATGCCTGGTGCCCCCCAGTCACCACAGGAGGCCAAGGGTAGGTGTGTTCCATCCTTGACTGAGAGAGTGCCTCTCCTTTGTGTCTGCAGGAAACGGGCCTACAGCAAGGAGGCTGTGTACAGCGATAAGCTCCAGCATTACAGCACAGGCCGAGGTGAGTAGAAAGCAGGCTCCTGCTGACCCCTGGCCAGCCGCACAATAGAGCAGGTGAGTGCTGACAGTCAGACTGGATGGGCCCAGGACAGATCCCCTTCCAGGTTCAGGTACCTTGGTGCCCACTTCTTGGAGCAAGTCCCCAGGGACTCAGGCCACCCGCCAGTCTACCATCTGCCCATTGTGGGCACTCATGGCAGGCCTGGTGGAGCGATTATCTTCTGCTGTGATAAGCCTTAATAGGACATGGAATGCAGGGGGAAGATTGGGTTTAGCAAGTCAATGAATCCTGAAGTCAGACTCAGTGGGAAAAGATGGAGGGTTCTCTATTAACATCGCCTGCCTTATCTTATCCAATTGAGCGGTTGGGGAATGTGTTAACCAAATTCACTGATAAGCCAGTGAACATGAATGCAGGGAATTAAAAAGATAGCAGAGCCCAAGAGGCCAAAGTGTTGGGATATCTCTCCCAACTGTTTTCTTTTAAGAAGTACCTTTAAAACTTTTTCTCACTCATTATCCTACTTTCTCTCTCTTTAACACTCACACACACACACATACACACACAATAGTTCTATGACTGAATTTTCCCCATCAATGTGCAGTATAAAGTCTTATGAAAAAATTATTTTATCAGTATAATTGCAGCATTGCAGCTAGCTGCATTGCTGACAAAGGTCCCATTAGGTCAGCTCAGCCCCCTTCCTGCCACCAGAAAGCGCTAGGCTTAGATCTAGGAGCACACATGTTCTGTTTCTAAATAACTCTATTTGAATTCCACAGATGCCCTCAGAAATCTGTCCCAGCACTTTGTGCTCTACCACAGACTGCCATTGTAAGCCTCATCTCACCTAAATCCCTGCTGCAGTGTAAGCCTCATTCTTCCTGCTCATCCACTGGGAGCATGGAAGACATACCCCAGGCCACACACACTGAGGTTGCCTTCAGTGAGGTGGGGCACCTTCTGGGAACACAGATGCACTCAAGGCAAGAGTTTTCATGGACCAAACGCCTCCCTTGGCATGAGAGCGATGCCAGTCACTCACCAGCAGTTTTGCTCGAAGGGTGTCATCTTCAGTACAGCCAGTGTGGGATGGGCGGGAATGAGACCATTCTATGATAGTGGCTCTTTCCTGGGGCTTTGAACTCAAGATTCACCCCCTGCTGAGGACTGCTGAAGACCAAGTCCCTGGCAGAGGGGACACTGCTGCTCCTTGGTACAGTCCTTGTGGTGGGCAACTGTGGGCTCTGCTTGTTCAGAGGCACCCTGGAGCGCCCTTAGATCACAGACAGAGTGCCTGCGACATTCACAGATTCCCCTTCACTCCCCCTCAAGTCCATCCTCAGCCCCTATTTTAAATAAATGTCATTAGTTTCAGAGGGAAAACACTTTTTGTTCCTCCCTCTTATTTTTAACTCCTAACTGTGTTCCTCACTACAAAATCTACAGATGCTTTATCTCTTTAACCTATACATTAACTCTCCCAGGCAGGGCCTTAGCTCCCACTTGGAAAATAAGGATTTTTGTTATATCTCTGATTCTCCAGTGATGTGTGCACCCCTGGGGTGCATCAATGTCACCCACAGGGCTCTCTCCATGTCTCTGCCTCCCTGATGCTACTCAATCCTCAGACACTGCCCCTCTCCCTGCTCTGGGCTGACTTCTCAGCATATTGAGGGCCACTGGAAACTTCATTTGTGGTTGGCATCCTGTAAACATACTGGATAAAACATTTGGAGACCACCATCTATGCCTGAAACAGAGGATGCAAAATTGGGTTCAAAAAGAGAAATGTCTTCAAGACAGATGACTGGATGAAAAAGATGTGGTAATATATATATACATATATACCACATCTTTTTATATGTGGTATATATATATATATATATATATATATATATATATACCACATATTTTGTATATATATACACATATATAATGGAATATTATGCATCAATTAAAAATGACACATTTGATGATTTTTTTGGTAACATGGATGTACCTAGAAGAAATCATATTGGCAGAAACAAGTCAGAAGGAAAAAGAAACCAAATGGTTTCACTAATATATGGACAACCAAATGAAAGCACACAACTAGGGAAGGGGACCAGCTGGAGTGGCCAGGAAGGGGAGGTGGTGGATGACCCCCAGGAATTACAATGATGTGAAATATATATATATATATAAATTATTTAAAATTTAAAAATAAAATAAATTTTAAATAGCAAAAAACAAACAAAAAAGCAATAAAAAAACAAAAGGAGAAATGCCATTTTGAAAGCTAGAGATTCCCAAAAGTGAGAATGGAGTGCTTTAGGAAGCACTCTCTTTTTAAAAGTATGCAAGCTAAGCCTAGTGATCACCTTCTGAGTGGGGTACAGTAGTAGGTCTCCAAGTATCGAGTTTGAATGCAGGCTAGTGCTTCTCTGATCCCTTCAGCCTGAGGCTGACTGCATTTCTGCCCCAGCCAGGGAGCTCTGCTGGGCCAAAACATCACACGCATGGCACAGAGTGGCTCTTCCCAAGTGCTCATGGCTGCTCCTGGGACTCAGATGTCCTACAAAGAGAGGTGGAAGTGTCCTTGGTCTCCAGGGTCCACAAAAAAGTAATACCCCTTCCTCAGTAGGAGCAGCAACCAGTGAAGACAGTTGAAAACTCAGGCTGGCAAGCTTCATAGTCATCCTTGCTGGGACTCAGGGGACACAGGGTCTTCATTGGACTGGAGTTCACTCCCCGGGCTGCCTCAGATGTCTGTCTTCTTTTTAATTCAGCTTGCCTTTTATAAATGTCTTTTCCTTCTATTCATAACTATTCTCTTTTTATCCAGTCCCTGACACCTGGTTCCTCTTTCATCCAGGTTCTCTAAACTCATAGTCTCATATATCGAATTGCATTAATGCATTTTCTCCTGAGGACATGTGTCACTCTGGTTACAGCCATTACTGTTGGAAAACATTGCCGTTGAGAAAGTATAGAGTTGGGGGAAGATCAACATACATACAACAGAAGAAGAGACATGGTTCTGATGGAGGATGGGCCTGGCCCAACCCAGGCTTGGGAAGGATAATTAGTTCCAAAAATTCCCCCTCCTTCACCCCTCCTCCCCAGCCATGGGCTGGGAACTTGATTTCAGTACTTCATTGCAACTCATGTCCCCACCAATGTTCTGGGAGGTAAGCATGAATCAACAAAACTTGAATCATCTAGTCAGGCCATAGACTCACAGGTGGAAATGATGGACTATATGCCCTCAATATCAGACATTAGAGCCTATGCTCTTGCCAGACTACAGGGTCTCAAGGTGCCTGACAGTCAGTGGTAAGTGAGACTGGGATGAGGACTAATCCCAGGTATCTCAGTTGATGGCTTTGGTCCTGCCTCTGGGTCTCATTGAAGGAGACAGAAAGATGGACAATGCCCCATCTGAGCAAATGCATGTAACTCTGTCCAGACCATTCACATACACACACCTGGCAGTGGGGTGTGGGCAGCAACTTTCACTCTGAGGACTTCTGCCTAGGAAGCAGCCAGAATGCCGCAACAGCTCCCCAGCTTCCATCAGTGCCTGACCTCCCTTCCCTGCAGACAGAATACAGGGCACCAAAGACTGAAGGAAACATGACTGACATGTTGCAAATGGGATGCCTTTCCTAGCCCATCATGACCAGGTCGACTTGGGCACTGGTTTATATCCTCCCCATCTCTCCCCAGTCCCAGAGCACAGTGAGCAGGCATCAAATGGATGATTTGGATTTGATGAAGGGAAATTAAGGAAGGTATGATGGGAAGGCAGTCATGCTGGGCATGGTGCTGGATGCTGGAGGAAGACCCTGGAAGCCTTCACTTCATGTTTGAGGATTATGGATGGTCGTGTGGGTTTCCAGCATCCAGGCAGATAAGTGACATTGTTCACAGTTTCTGATGGCCAATGCTCAGGCCATGTGGGCTTCCTGAAAATTGACTGGACTAGATGATCCCGGTAGATCTTGGGAATCTAGAAAAGTTTCAGTTGAGTCCACATTTGGGGAATGCTTGGTATTCCTGAGACTTGGTTAACTACACATTTGATGCAAGTAGACATCTGACTGATTTAGAATAAAAGAGAGTGGGGAGAGAGGGAGATAAATGCTTAGAAGGGGGTTGGGGATTTCAGAAAACAACCCTATTAGAATCATCTCCATGTTGCTGGTGACTACAAGGAAAATCACAGAACTGCTATTATTAAACTTTGAGAAAAACAAAAACAAATCAGGTATATGCCCAAAGACTATAGATTGGTCAACTCATTTTCACAGAAGTCAAGAGGGCATAGCACTGAGATTTCTTAGTGGAAGATCAGTTTGGTCCCTGCCAAATTCTTGAAGAAACTGAAGCAGATATGTTCTGGGCACTAAAATGAAAATCAGATCAATGGGAACCAACACAGCGTTCTTTAAAAAAGTATGGGTGTTTCATTTTATTTACTAGGGTCACACATTTAATAAATCCAACTGCAGATGTAGTGAACTTTTATTTCGGCAAGCATATTTGATCTCATTGCAAAGCAGAGATGGAGCTTGTCTTCACACCAAGAGGAAGAAGGTTAGTGACTCTGTCATCCAGGAAGAAAGTCGCTAGCTTTATTCAGTCCTTGTCTAATTCAATTTTTTATTTGTTTGATTGTTTTTTAAATTCATACCTCGGGATGCAAAACCTTGGGATGCTTATCAAGTTTGTAGGTAACAGTTGGAGAGCATAACTAACACCGTAGAAGAAAGAATCAAAATTCAAAACTGCACAACAGCTTTGAATGCTAATTTGAAATCTGCAAGATGAAATGTACAGGGATAAATCTAGAATCTAGTGTTTAAATCAAAACAGAAATAATACAATACCAAAAATGGATGAGACCTGTCTTGCTCTGCATTTGTATGAAAGTGAAAACAACATGACCACATGTTTAATGAGTGATATGAACTACTGAAAACTGGCCACTGTTACAGATGCAGCAACATAATACCAGAAACTTCCAGTTCTGAGCACTCATTGTGTTAAGCACATTACCAATATTACACAAGTGTAATTCTCAACTCTATCCCATGAGGTAGAATTTGACACGAAGAAAGAATGCCTCAGAGAGGGCCAGTAATTCCCAATTCTTAGTTAGTGCCTAAGGCTTTCTGTTCAGATCTGTTTGACTCTGTGGTTCCAACTGAAGCTCAGATGAAAGGAGGTGATACATGGACATGTTGTCCCTATGCTAGTAAGAACACATCTAGAGTCATCATGGTTCTGGGGATCTGAGGTAGAATTTGACACGAAGAAAGAATGCCTCAGAGAGGGCCAGTAATTCCCAATTCTTAGTGCCTAAGGCTTTCTGTTCAGATCTGTTTGACTCTGTGGTTCCAACTGAAGCTCAGATGAAAGGAGGTGATACATGGACATGCTGTCCCTATGCTAGTAAGAACACATCTAGAGTCATCATGGTTCTGGGGATCCCTTTCCAAAAAGGGTATTATCCCAAAGCAGCTGTCCAGAGGGGGTCAGACAGACTGTGTGGAGGATGTCAAGTCCTGGTCTATCACAGAAAATACTGGAAACATCAATTTGGTACTGAAGAAATACAGGCAAGGACCCGGGCTCCTCACCAAGCATAACACCATTGTGTTATGCCTCATCATCAAAAGCATGAAAGATCAAATTAGATTTTGATTCAGTGTAAGGACACCCCTCTACAATTCCCCTCCTCCACCTCACCACCATCTCTGCCAAACCCTTGCTATCTAACAGAGGTAGGCTGCTTTGTGGGGAGGTGAGTTCCCTGTCCCTGGGAACATTCTAGCAGTAACTCTCAGTAAAAGATGTGGAGAGGATTCCTGTTTCAGGTGAGAGGTAGAGATAGATTAGATACAGAAATCCAACTAGCTCAAAATGTCCACAACCAGCTTCCTTGACTCTGGGGTAGGTGTTTCAGAACTGTACAGGATATAGCTTTTATTCCCCCTGGAATTCACCTTGGGCACCTGACTTCACCAGGGTGAAGGTAAGGTGAACCTGAAAGGAGGAGACTGACTATGGGAAATCTGACTGCTTCTTCTGCAGGTAACAGGAGCATTAGTAACTGAGCCTGAGTCAGTGCGGGCTTTTGGAGAGGAGGAAAGGCCCCCAGGTGTAGAGTTTTCAGTGGGTGCTTATTAAATGTCAAATAAATTTAATGAGCTAGTTTCATTGGTGTATCCGATACTGGCTTGAAGCCAGAGCCTTTAGAAACCATGTTAACTCTTCTTATCCTAAGTTTGCTAACTGTTGCCCTAGATTTCCAGCAGACCTCAGTGGGCCTTTCCTGGAAGGACCTGCCTGCCCTGATCTCTGAGCCTGAGAAATGGAGAGATCTCTTTCCTGAAATACTTACCTCAAAAGAAAATAATCTTTCCTTATGAGTGTATACTGGTTTTAAGGCCAAATCTGCAAACATGATGAAGCCCCCAACTAGAAAGTAGAAGGAAACTCCTTCCTTCTTAGATCCACTGCTTTTCTATTCCGCCTTATCACCTGCCAAAGGGCTTACCCATGCTGGTACACCAGTGCTATTCCCGCTGCCTTTTGACTTCTGCCCTGGCTGGGCACCCATGGCCTCCACCCTTTTTTGGAACTAACAGCCACCCAATGTTCCGGTAACCCCCAAGAAACTACCAGGTCTTCTGTCCTTCACATTAACTGCTTCTACCACTACCCATGTAGTTCCCAAATCCACAACTCCAGTCAGTTCTGTTTCCAATCTGAGTTTTCCCACTGATGTTTATACACTTGCGTGTTTCATCTGTGCCTTAAGTGTTTGGAAACCCATGTGAAAATATCCTTGACAATAGACTTTGTTTCCCAAAGTCCTTTACCTGGTTAATAGGACCATATGATTCTAGAAGTTTTAGCATGCATTGAATTTTTATGTCCTTCCCTAAGAGGGGCTTTAATCTTTAATTACTCAAGTCCTATTATCAATATTCCATGAAATTTCTCTTGGCTCTTCTCATTAGAGCTTCCTGGCTGGAAAGTTTATTATCTCATCCCCAATTATAACCTCAAAGGTGTTTTCTCAACCTCCAGCCCCTTCCCCATAGTTATGTATGTGAATGCTACAGCCTACCAACAAAAAGAATTCCTCAATGCCCTTGACCTTGACTTCCCTTGCCAGCTGATGGACAGTTGTCAACCCTGTCCAAAGGCTTTGATCCCATTACCTCTGTGTGGTAGCCGAGGCTCGCCCATACTAGTGTACCAGTTCTGTGCCTACTGCATCAAGCTGGTTACACTCTCCTGAAGTGGTAGGTCCTCCTTGAGCTGTGTACCATGACACTTCTCCCTCTGCAGTGTGGGGTGACCCTGTCACCTGTCCCTCCAAGATTCCTGAATATTGGCATCCATCACCCCCTGCATTCTCCAGTTTCTGCAGTGCTATCAGCTTGCTGCCAGGCATGGGTTCCTGGTGCTGATTTCTCAGCACTCTTCCCCAATTATTTCATATTTCAATCACCTGGAGAACTTCACAAGAGTTGTTTGTCTTGGCAATCCCACAGTCTCAATGTAGTGTTGATTGGGGTCAGTGTTGAAGAAAAATGAGGGATGGCAAAATACTGGGGTAAAGGATTAGATGAAGTTCCTTTTAAGGTCTAGATTTCATAGGCAATATCCCTCTTGTGCTTAGATATCTGGGTCAAATTTAGGTGAAAATGAACATGACAAAATCCATCTGGGGTCCAGAATGGGAACAAGAAAGATAGCCCCCCTTTTCTTGTGGCTCCACCAAACATGCTGGGGATAGAAAATCAGTGACTAAAAACAACCTAATTCCCTACCTCTCTGGGGCATTCCTTCTAGGAATTGTCCCCTGGCACAAAGGTTTGGGGCTCTTCCTTGGCCCTCTAAGCCTCCTAGATAGTCAAGTCTTTATGGACCCACAAAATGTACCAATGTTATATTTCCTGAATGCTCAAGTGGGCTAAAGCATTCCATTTTTTCCTTTAGCTTTGAATCCCCAAATGTAAGTTATTGTTCAGAACTGACCCTTTCCTAGTCCATTTCTGCTGTACCATGAGAATCTCATACTTCTAAATGACATTTTAGATGCCATCCAACACCTGCCAGCACCCCCAGAATCTCTCTCAGTCTCTACTTTTGTGAAAATCCTTCATCTACTGATGTGAGTTCACTGACAATGACCAGGAATTTTATTTGCTTCAAGGACTGCCATGTAAGAAGGCTCTGAATAGTGGCTTCATTATATCACCCAAAATTTGATGTACCTAAGTCCTTGTCTCATGTTTAAGATTTGGTAAATCTCCTGGGACTATGATCTTTTAAGTCTTTAAACTATCCAGGCTTTGACCCTACCCATAGCATAAATAGATTTAGAGGTCAAGGAATGAACACATCTATAAATTAGACCCTTAATAGAAATTAGTAGACCTGGTAAATTAGAAGATGGTAAAACTGAAAGTTTTTTCCCTCCCTGTAGGAGGTATTGCCAATCAGAAGTTTGCACCCATACATACCACTTTTATGTTACATATTGCTACGTAACTTATGTCAAAAATAATGGAAAATTGTAAAGTATTGTAAACATATAATATTAGCAATAATGATAATGTGAAATGTTGTACAGAACATTCTAGAATACCCTGCACTGGAAAGCTATATTACATCCTCTAGTATCATCATTGCCACGAGTAGTATTTCCCCAATACTCATCATCTGAGAACATTTCCTGAGCACTGGCCTCCAAATGTTTGGCCGTGCTTGACTCTGCAGTAGACTTGATTCCTTTTTCACTGTCTGGTGATTCATTGCACTAAATACCATTTTCCTGATAATTAAAAACTGCTCACTGGCAAGTGGGAGCAGGAACAGGCTGATGCAGGACTTATGCAGAAACACAAAATGAGCCTAAAGACAAATGACCAGCTCTGCCTAGCTGAAGGTGTTTTCTTTTTCTTTTTTTTTTCTTTTTTTTTTTTTTTTTCCTTTTTCTCATCATCTTCTGGTACTTGAGAAAGACTGGCCATGATTAGGAGGGACTCTGAAAAGATGTGCCTCTGTGAGGTGTGGTGGATGCAGGGAAAGCTGATATGTACAGGAACTCAGCAAATCACTTCTGATTTAGGACTTAAGGATCCCTGCCTCAGACCATTTTTTAGATCCACCCTTTCAGACCTCCACTGGGAAAAGTACTGAGTTTGAGCCATCCATTAACTTTTGATTTCAGTGTCTCTTCTTCAGTGTAACAACGGTATCATCAGTTTCAGGGGAAATAGGAGCTGAGTCCTTCTCTTGTATAAATGCAGGAACTCTAATCACCATACTGCTTCCCTAGTTTCTTTGGAAAAACTTCAGTCTCCAGGCCCCAGAACAGCAGTCTTAACACACGCACATGCACACGCACACATGTACACATGCACGTACACATACGCACATGTGCATGTGTTCCAAAATTGTACAAGTCAGCAAGGTAGCAAACCTCCCCATGTGAGTAAAATGCACTTGTCATCAGTGTGGCCTTTCTCCCATTCAGCTGCACTTGGTTGCACATTATTGGCCTAAGAGAATTCTGGCACCATCAAAAGATGAGCCATTCCCTTCTGGGAAAAGCTTCTTCCCTGAACTGATTGGGGCCAATATCTGTAAAGCTCATTAACTTAGAATCCCTTCTCATTCATCCTTATATATGTCTTTACTTGCAAGCCATTCATTATAGCACATTTGAGATTGTTTAATTAGTTTCTATGGAAGAGTTCCTGTAGGACAGCTTAGCATACATCGTTTAAAAACCCTTGATCTAAAATAACAAGGTAGTTATTTTTAAAATAACTCATATAACCCTAAGCAGCTTACATCCCCCACTGCCTCACTACCCCGCTTCCTCTTCCTACCCCTCCAAATACTTCCTAGAACAATTTACTGATGATAATAATTATGAGTATGTCTGTTCATGAGCCTTCCTCGTGTATCAAGCATTGTGCTAGATATGTCACTTGCAATATAATCTTAAATAGACAGCCACCCCATAGGGAGGTATTGTCTCTTCCCAGGCAGAAAAGAAAATTGCTATTAGAGAGATGTGTGGACTTGTTGCTTCACACCAGGCTAGTGGGTGGCTTTGGGATCCTGACCTCACCTCTGAGCACTGGCATCCAGGTTCCTCAACTTCCTCTCATCTCAGCACAGAATTTGAGAAAGTCACAAGTTGTTAACAAACTTGTTAATGCTGGTCTGTTGTCTTTTCTTTCTTTTCTCTGTCAGTGTTTTCTCAGCCTTTCTTTTCCATTTCCTCTTCTGGTATATTGTCTTGTCACTTCCATCTTGAGGTTTTCTAATAGCAAGGTTTCTTTCTTTTCTTTTCTTCTCTTTTCTTCTCTTCTCTTTTCTTCTCTTTTCTTTTCTTTTCTTTTCTTTCCTTTCCTTTCCTTTTCTTTTTTTAAGAGAAGGCTCTGCATGGCCTTCTCTCCAGTTTCCCTGTTGCAAGTGCACACTGGCCAGATTCTACCAGTAGCACCTGCATTTCCTCACCTAAAAGCTCTATAGCCCTCTTCATACCAGGGTAGGTCACTTCTGAAGTATATGGTCACCAGCTGGCTTCCAAGAATTTTAAGCCTACTTCAGTTGCCCATAGTAGTAAATGCCTGGAAAGCACACGTTTTCTAGACTGTTCTTTTTCCTTTCTTCATTCACTACAGGTACTAGTACCTATAGGTACTTCTTCAGGGTCAGTTCCCAGATAGGTCACTGGCTTTCACAAACTTGTCTTCTGGGTAAACAAAGTAAAACTGCTTGGAGATACTGCTCTGACTTTGTGAGACACTTTCAATCTACTACACTTATTTTCCATACCAAATCCCCCCACCCCTCCATATCCCCCAGGGATTAGAATATTCTTCACAAAGATGGTAATTTCTCTATATGTCTTTCCCAAATTTCAGTTACCAGATTCCAAAGTCAGTGTTGTTATTCCCAAATTTCCAAGGAATGGTCTAAGAAATTATTTACTATCCTAAAGCAAGTCATCTAGCAGTATAAGAGTGATTTTGTTCAGTAGCTGGGAACAACCCATCTTTCAGAAAAGTTTTTTTTTTTTTTTTGGCAAGGTTCCCAGCTATCTTTGACTTAAAAAATTATTCCTTAAATTCTTTGCTATTTCTTTCCTTTCCTTGGATTATACTCTGGTACTTCCAATCTGTGCCTACTTTTAGTGGTGATACTAATATGGGGGAGATATAGTCACTAGAAGTATTTTGGATTGAATAAATGTCAAACTAGATCATACATGAAGGTCTGGGATCAGCAGTGGGGAGCATAGCACTGAGAGGACAGTCCTTGGGAACTTGAGGTGCAGCCTCAGCCTTCTGTTCCCACTATGGCCACTAGCATTTGCTCCATGCCCACTCTCTGAACCTGACTCTTCCAGGATGATGGCAGTGATGGCAATAGCAGCAGGCAAGGACTGCTATTCTTTTCAAGGCTACAACATAAGGGTAGACCTTGTAGCTTAGCTTTTGAACCACTCACTGGCCTACCACACCACCACCTGGAAACATCTTCTGTGTTCTGCCTAGTGACATATTCAACATGCAGAAAAATTACCCTGTAAATGAATCCATTAGTTTCTTGGGCCCCATTTACTTCTTTGTCCCTTCTCTCCATTTTTTAAATGTATTTTTTCTACAATGACAATTCTTTATTTTGTCTCCATGCATACCTATTTATCTTGCCACTGTAAACATCAGTGGCAAAGTCTATCTTCCTTTATGTATTCCTCATTCACCACTTTGTTTTTAATACTTCAGTGTGTCTGAAGGCATAGAGGTTCAATTACCATTTTTCTTTCATTCCATCTCATTTTTTCTATGTAGACTTTGCTCTTTTGTCTATCAGTGTTTTCTCAGCTTTTCTCTTTCATTTTCTCTTCTGGTATAATGTCTTGCTACTTCCATCTTGAGATATTTCTAATAGCCAAATTTCTTTCTTTCTTTCTTTCTTTCTTTAATCCATTACTATCCTTCTTCCAGGCCTGGACACAGCCGTCAGTTATAACCTGAACAGTGGCCTCCACTCAGGAAAGTTGTCAAGTTGATAAATATTGATATCTACCCTACCATTTTACCACCACTTTCCTGCTAATGCATTTGGCTGGCATCAATCAGCTTCTTTGCCTTCTGTGAGCATCCGGTGTAGGAACCAGTCCCGATCTGTCGCTTATAAGTAATCTGCTCCACATTTCATCAAGTGCTCAGAAAGAAAAGAAAATATGGAGGAGAAGTAGAGGACAGAGAAGCATGCTATTGTGGCCTTTAGGGAAGGGAGATGGGGAGACCCAAAAGAACAAACAGATGCAGCCAGTACTGAATGACCTCCTGTCCTCTTTGGGATGTTAACCCTGCTTATCTCCTCCAATAAGGATCCCCAGGGATGAAGATCTACATTGATCCCTTCACTTATGAGGATCCCAATGAAGCTGTCCGGGAGTTTGCCAAGGAGATTGATGTATCTTTTGTGAAAATTGAAGAGGTCATCGGAGCAGGTATGGCCCGCCCCTCCCCCTGTTTCTGTTCTCATGGTGTTCAGACATCTTCTTCCCACCACACTGGGTGTTTTCTCTTAACATAAAAGTTATTCCCAAGGTAAGAGCTTCCGCCATCTTTTCCCCAGAAGCTGAGTGAGAGCTGTCTACACTGTGTGTCTAGATTCCTTTTGGGGACCTTGATCATGGAGACCAAACTTCTCTGGTGTTGCTGATAAGTCAGTCATATTTTTAAAAGATTCAGAAATACCTCTGGAAATGAACATCAAATTTAGATAAGGACACCTAGGGTGCCCAATTGAGAATGTTTTGAAGGAAATATGAATTTTTAGATGTTGACCTAGTAGCTTATGCATTGAACATATCTCTGTCACTCTGGACTATATTACTTCCCATAGTTTTATTTCTGCTTTTCCTATGTACATGCATTTGGAGATAGACTAGGATGAATTAAAGAGGGGTCACTGTTTGCTGACAAAAACCCACCCTTAGCCATATTTTTACAAAAGATCTATTATATGGATGTATCACAAGACAAATTTCACTCTTAAGAAATATGTGTGAGCTCATCCATCTTCTTATGTTGGAACAGAAACACAATCCAGTAGAGAAGTAACTGACTGAATGTTCCCAGGACATTTCACATAAAGTCTGGTCTATAATTTTCATCTTTCTTTAACAGATCAGTGGTTGAATCAATCTGAGAACAGACACAACTTTATTCATGTAATTGAGTAAAATATCCTCAAAATATCACTACTTTATAAGTAATATCTTTTTGTTTCCTCTACTACCTCTTTTGAACTTCTTAAAATGTGTGTTTGTGTTGTGTTCCCCGTCCTCTGTTTCTTCTCCACTGTTCTTTGTCTTTTCTTCTACAATTCTTATTAGCCACTGTTCAAGGTCTCTTCATTCATGTGCTGTAGTCTTCTTTTAATTCCCATGTCTAGAAGTGCATCATTCATATATTTAAAAGACCATACCTCTTCCAATAATATTTTATCTCAATAAAATATGTCTAGTCAAAATCTTAGAATTACTTCATACATTATCTGTAAGAGGGAAGTCACTGCCCTCCCATTCACTGCCTCTCTTAATGCACTGGGGGTCAAAAAGCCATGTGTGAAATTGAAAATCACATTTGAAAGCTTGCCCCATTAGGCCACACATTTATTTTTTTGACTCTTGTCTCTTTAAGAGTTCCAATCTCATGGCATCATTGTGGTGGGTGCTGATGTTTCCCCAGCCAGGACTCCACTTTCTTCGTATCAGCCCCTCAGGGTTGCAGCCTACTGATCTGATCCACATGAATCTATACATATTTCCCATTACTTTTCATTAAGTGTGCCACTGAACCACAACTTTCACTTCTGTGCAGATAATTTTCTCTTCCTCCTTAGATAATGATATATTTAAGGGCCACGACTTGGAAGGCTGGATACCAGATAGATTGGATTACTCTTAAGAGCATAGATTTTTCCAGTAAAGTTGGAAGAGTTTTGGAGAAGCAGATTTTCAGTCCCACACAGTTTCTTCACGTTATTCGTTGTTATGTCCTGTGGTAACGGTGCTAGTGAGTTTCATGGTGTTATTTATGTCCAGTGCTAGAGCAGTGTTTCCTGATGACATTTCATCCCAGAGAGTACACATCAACTTCCCTTCTGCCTTTATCAGGGGAGGAGTAAAACACCCTCTCACTTTATGACCCTGTCAAGGAGTTAGAATTTGGGGTGAGCTCACCAATTGCTGGATACCCATAAAGGAACAACCAATGGCCCTGCTCTATCCTTCACCTCCCAGTTTTGTGTAACCTCTGCAGTAGCTGCTGTGTGTGCATTCTGCTCAGAGGAGACTCAGCCCTCTCCATGGCTCACATGGTCTGAGATACATTCCTACATTAACCATTAACTATAGGCCCAGCAGTTTGGATAGAAACCTCTGTCCGGTTGCTTCCGACTGCCCTGTACCAGACACCATCTCCTACGCATTCAGAACCCCAGAGCTGGCCTTTTGCACATGAACACACTGCTATAACTGAAGACATGCTTGGCTGAAATCCATCGTTCTCTAGTCTCCAGATCCTTTTCTTCTTTGTCACTATTTTTGCTTCTCCCACACCCTACCTCATTGATACGAAGTTATTTTGCACTAAAAGATCAGGTGAGAAGGTCAGGTTTAAAAGAAAAGAATTTGATAAGGAAATACAATTGATAGTATAATTGATAATGTTCTTCTTAGTCACCTGGTAAATTTGGAGCAGTGGTAAAAATTTGGTTGCAAAATGGTAATGAATCAGTCATTTAGTCTTCCACTTTTTGTTTCCAACCTTATTTTCTTCCATCAATTATCTGTTATTGAATACTTGTCACATATTGAATTTGAAGTTCAAGAGATAAACAAGCAGCTGACCCCCAAAGCTCTGACAGTTTTAGTGGGAAACAGACCAGCAATGTGCTATTTTTTACCACATACAGTGCATGCACGTACACAGGACAAGTGTTCAGCACCATGTGTTGGGAGCAAGTGGGGATTGATAAGTTTTCATAAAGGAAATAATCTTTTGCTTGAGTTTTCAAGGATGAAAACTAGTATAAAAAAAGCTAAGTTTTTGTGGAACATGGAAGCAGGTAGAGAGATGGAACTTCAGATAAGAGGAACACCTCCTATATCTCTAGCCTCCTTTGGCACACTAAAGGGTGGTCAATAGCACATCTCTCACCTGTAACCCAGCTTCCTAACCTCTTTGGAATGTCCCAAGAGATATATGACCTGTCAGTAATGACTGCTACTCCAAAGGTAAATTCTCCTGTTATTGCGCATCCCCACATCCTGCCTGCTGCATGTCACATACTCTTTGCTACTTCCTCATTGCATCATTGTAACATTTCTGGCTGAGGTATATATGTGGCATCTCGACTTCATTGAAGCTGAACCTGGACATGCTTCCGAGGATCCCCATTCTGTGCACTAGTCTCTTCCGTCTCAATTTCTTCTTCATTCCACACACAACTCCTAACAAGTTTTCATGATGTTCATTAAAGAATGAGACTTAAGAGAAATAAATGAATTGAGGAGAGAGATAAGCATGCACTTCCAAAAAGTATCAGTTCAGCCAGCGTGCACTTGTTCCCACAGTGCAATTGTGTGCATCTGTTTCTCAGGTTCAATAACATCATGTTGGTAGCTTGAGATCAACCACAGTAGGACTATTGACCCCAATGAGAATTAGAAAATGTATTAATGCAGGGGTATTTGTTTCTCTATATTTGGAGAGTTGGTAGTTGAACGTTTACCAGTTCATTCAGCCTTTCCAGACTGCTGTTATTTCAAAGAGTTTATGGAGGAGCTTTTCTATGTCTGCTGAGTCCATAGCCAAATGAGAGAGCTGTGTTTATTTCAAAAGGGATCAAGTTTAGAACTCAAAAAGATTCTTTTTTTTTTTTTTTTTTTTTTTGAGACTAGGTCTGGCTATTTTTGCCCATGGAACCACAGACTCTCATTGCCCGGGGTACCACGGACTCAAGCAATCCCCAGCCTCAGCTTCCCAGGTAGCTGGGATTACAGGTGCACGCCACCATGCCCAGCTATTTTTTTGGGACTAGGTCTTGCTATGGGCCCCAGCTGGGATTCAAACCGCAATCCCTAAGCCCCGGCCACTTCATAGACTGAAGCTTACAGGCACGAGCCACCATGCCCGGCTCAAAAAGATTCTTATTCATTAAACATTGATCCTGTGCCTATGACTCTAGATGCTGGAGAATGTCCTTGATTCCTAACAGTTCCTGAGGTGCAGGCTCATTGGCTAATACCTGTCACACTGCCACTTCATGAGAGATGGATAGATGATCCAGAGCTAAGAGAAGAGCCCAAAGCACATGTACCCCTGGAAGGGATACAAGAAGAGGCTCTGTCAGGAGAGGACAGGGAAGAAAGAAAAAGGAACAGGACCTAAGGGTATGGAGGTTTTGAATGGCCCAACTCTCTGTGTGGCATATCCTGGGAGCAAGAAGGAAAAAGGGTGGTGGGGTGGGGTTTTCTGATGATAACTATCCATCATTGAGTCTGGAGAATCAAACCCAAGCTCAGATGCAGAGGCTGTATAGATTTCATTCTATAAAAATGATTAATTATGGAAGGTTTCTGAGCAGGGTGGATGATAGGAATGAGAGAAGAGTCTTATACACACAGTGCTTGGATTGGACTATAAGGGGGTGATGCAAAAAAGGTGGAGGGTATTATCAAAACATAGTGAATAGAGTCACTGGTGAGTTGATGAATAGAGTTGATATGGCATGGAGGTTGTGGCCATAAATGAGTGGCATCAGGTTAAACCCCGTGAATGGAAAGGGAGGCAACCTGATCTCCAGGGTATGGGGTGTGACAGTTAACACATTCAATCAAAGGCCAAGAGATGAAAATCTAAAATCTAGGCATTTGAAGAATTGCATTAACTACCAAAGTTTCTTCAAGACTTCTAAAGAATGGTGAATAAAAGAATAGAAATAAGTATGAGCCACATGTGACATTGAAGAACACTGATTTACCATAACTCAATAATGATTATATAATTATTAATGTCTAGCTTGCCTCACCAGACTCAAAGCCTCATGAAAGTGAAGACACATATGCTTGCTTGCTAGCCCAATGCTTAGCCCAGTGTGGCACTAGGTACTCAATTAGGTATTTGTTGTATATGGTTGAAATAAAGTGGATTCCTTGAGGAAAAAATTAACAAGGACAATAACAAGGAAATTGGGAAGAGTTTGAGAAAGTAGACAGTAGAGTTACTAGGGGAGATGGAGTGAGGTCATAAGTAATTCATTTTTCTAGAAGTGTCCAGTGAAACGAAGGAGAATCAGTACTTCTCTACCTTGTGGAGAGTGCAATACTGAGGTCTCTATAGAAGACAGCAGACCAGCTTGCATATGGGAAATACCAACTTTTTGTAACCATTAAGCTGACCAATCAGAGTCATCTCATAGGTCAACTGCAGTGCATTTGTTTAATTCTTGTCAGTTTCATCAGTCAACTCCCCTAGGGCTGCCATGTGTGATCAAACCTTACAGCATGAATTGAAACGCCTGGATTATGCTGTGGGCAACCTATATAACTGTCTGCAGCTACCTGAACATGACTGTCAAGTGCATGAAAATGTGGGTAGAGGTGTCACTAAGAGGCATCATAGAGGAGAAGTCATGCCACTTGTATTCCAATGAATATATTCATCTTCCTCTGACTCTAGCAGCTGCCATTCAGCATTTACACAGATGGCTGATAGTGAGGGAGAGGGTTGAGGCTGGGAAGATGGATTCAGTCTATGATGCTTCTGCAGTGGGACAGGGTATGCAAAGCTTAAGGCTTATCCTTTGCAAAAGCGATGGGTTTTTCAGAATTATTTGGTAGAAAAGTCACCCATGCACCTGCCTCTCCTGAAATCATTTGAACTAGAGTGTGCAGCATAGTAGCCATATACTGGGTAGGGATCAGGTAAGGTTTCTAGAAGAGGAAATCAAAAAAGGGCTTAGGGAATTATAAATAAAGTAACTGTCATACACTGAATGATAACACTGCACATGCTTTTACATTGTTCTCCCTTTCTCTAACATTCTGAGGATAACTTGAAGGATTGTGCTACAGCCTGAGTTAATGACAGAGCAAGAATTGAAACCCAAACACACCTAGTCTTGGTCTGGTGAATGATGTCCCCATGCTACCTGCCATTCTGGTTACTGATCTAGAAAAGAGGAACTAAGTATATAGGCATATTGCTTCTGATGGTAAATTTCCCAGAAATTTGAAATGCCCAAGCCTCTTTTCTGAGAGCCATGATATAGGTCTAGAATTCCATATGCCCATATGGCAGTGCTGTGGAAACCATCCCACATTCCCCAGGGAAAAAGATTCTTCTAAAACACACTGGTCCTATCCTCTACTGCCTCTTTTCATATGATCAGTTATATTCCATAAGGTGGACATCAGTAAAGACCAAGATATTGGGTCACACAATAAACTAGATGACAATAATCATATGTCTAATGACCACAAAGAGCTATAAGAAAAAAACTAAGTTGCTCGTGTAGCTGTTATGTGTGTGGACACCATAACTGGTCAGTACATTCAGTCTCATTGCCAACTGCAATAGTCTGGTAATGGGTGCTTGGGGAACTGTGGAGGAATAGAGTTGTGATCAATTAGTAATGTCTGTCCAGAGTACAGGGTCAGCAGGTAGTGGAATGCCTGCTGTGGTTTTACTTACCTTGCACAAGCTAGTGTTATTAAAACTTGCTTGAAATCATACTTTAAAACCTAGTTTAAATTTATTCTTTAAAAGTTCCTTTTCTGGTGGAAGCTTGAATTAGTAACTAGAAATTCTGGTTTCCTCCCCCTCTCCACCCAAGGCGGTTTATGACTTCAAACTGTTGCTTAAAAAAAAAAAAGAAGAGTGCAATTGTGTGTAGATTCCATTGCACATAGCCAACAGCTACTACTTGAAAAACCTGCTGGCAGGTTGGATGTTTCATTTTCAAAAATGAAAATTCTTTCCTTCTGATTTTATATATAATAGTTGAAGCATTTAATGCTGTTGAAATACTTTTTCTCTCTTCCTCATTTTGTCAAGGAATGTAGAAAAAGGAGCTGACTATGAACTGAAACTGGTAGGGACTAATTTCAACAACTGTTTGGTAGAACAATCTCAGGAACTCGCTAAATTACCCTCAGCTGACAACCTTGAGGGCCATGATTGTCAAACCTGAGTCAAGCAACAGATCACCCAGAGGCCTGTTAAAACCCAAATCACACGCTACCTGCAGAGCTTCTGATAGGTTGGACTAGGTAGGGCTGCATGTTCTAACAGGCTGGTGCTATGGGGCAGGAACCACACTTTGAGAACACTGCTGAGAACCATTAGCTACCACTGGCTGACACTGAAACAGGGTGCTAGCCAAGAGAAGGTTAGGCTATAGAAGAGGATCCAAGGTCAGCTGTAAAGGTGTGTGCCAAACAAAATTCACTCAATTACTAGCAGTAAAGGATCTGCATACAAAGACCCAACCTTAGCTGAAACCCTTAACTTTTACAGGAAATCTATCAAAAAAGAAAAAAAAATAGTTTCTGGAAATAATATATGAACCTGAAGTCAACAATCATAAATAGTTTCTTAGAATGTAAGGGACACTAGGCTTTGATTCTGTTTGTGCCAATTTGTTTGTTGGCAATATGCCTGTTGGCTCCTACTCCTTATGAGACAATGGAGGTGCTAGAGGGCCAGGATCCCAACACTTCTGCATCCTGGAACTTCCTAAAGGATTTGAGATGCCTGACCCTGGAATAAAAGTGGTAGGGAAGGCTGAATTTAAATAACATACTATTCTAAATGGGCATTATTGAAACATAGTGAATGGAGTGACTGGTGAGTTATGTGGGACACCTCCATGGTGGGCAGGACTCCTCCATGCTCAGATACCTGACATGGTATTCCCCACTATCCATGACACAAAGCCTCCTCTATCTTGGATCAGCTACCTTTAGTTCCCAATATGCTGCAGAAACATACTTTTTCCTCACTTTTCTTTTCTAGCACTCACCCTACATCCCCCTAATCCTTTCCCCCTACCTCTCACCTCCATTACTGATTTATCTATTTTTAAAATCACCACCCACATATCTCTCCAATAGTCTCAAGTTTAGAAAGCATGGTCAGAGCCCCAGTTCCCTGTCAGGAAGTTCCAAGAAGTGATCACTTCTCTGTATTGTGGAGATGAAACTGGGAGGTGAGGCAAGAGAAGTGCCTTCCCCCATCCACCCCAGGGGTGGGGGGGGGGGCTGCAAGACTGAGAGCTTCCTATTTGGGATTGCACCTGGGTCAGTTCATTACAGTGAGAGCATTGCATCCCAGTGAGGACTATAGATTAAGTGATTTCCTTTGTAGCTGGTGCTTGAAAACCTTGTAGACTGCGAAGTCATTTCTTTGCCACACAGGAAAGGAATTATTTTAGCAGAATCACTATTCTTTTAAACTACTGTTTTCTAGTGATTGCAGAGCAGATTTCTGAAGCAGTAATTAGGCTATGTGGTAACTATACAAATCCCAGCTCTTCCTACACACGGGGATTTTTTTTAAGTTAATATTTTGGAGCATTTAAGGTTCAGTGCAAAATTAAAGGTTCAGAAATATTCTGTGTACTCCCCCTGCCCCATAATGCAGAGCGTTCCCATTGTCAATGTGCCCCCACAGGGTGCTGACTTTGGTACAGCTGATGAGTCCATATTACATCACTACCACTCGAAGTCCATAGCTTACCTTAAGGGTCACTCTGGTGTTTGTATACTCAAAATCTAGGAAAATATATAATGACGTGTTTTCCATTATATTTTCCTATAGAGTGATTTCACATCCCTAAAATTCCCCTTGTAAGATATGCTTCTATTGTGTCATTTTTTAAAACTCTATGAGGATACTCTACAAAGGATGTAGTTTAAAGCTAAATGATTAGAAATACTGCATTTGAAGACCAATCAGCCACAAAGTTTAAAGACTGAAATAGCATTTATCAGTTAGGAAAGTAATGTATCCATGGCATACCACAAAGACACATCTCTTCAAAGTTGTCCCTACACTGGTTTCTTCCTTCCTTGTTCTCTTCCTTCTCTCCATTCACATTTACAAAGCCCACACTCTGCATCAGGACCTGCAGTAGGAAGCAGCCTGAATGTAAGTGCTGCTTTCACAAGGATCAAGAAGCACCGAGATTAACACCAGGTATTCCACGACTTTTTCCAGCTCACTGATTTGTTTGACATACACTCAGGTCATCCTTGGCTGCACGCCGGGCCACCTGAGCAGCCAGATCTGGTTCATAGCATATGACCAGTGGTCTTCCCAGGCCTTGTCCTCAGGAGTAGCCACACTTAGTTAAGTGTTCTTCTGCCATGGCCTTGAGATTCATAATCATTTCTGAACAAGGCATCATAAGTTTTCATTTTGTACCCAACCCTGCAAATCATGTGGTAGATTCTAGGGGCCACATTTAAATGTAACTGTACTCGGGCTACACCCAGACAAGCTAATCAGAATTCCTGGAGGTGGGAATCCAAGTGTCTGTACTTTGAAAAGCAACCTGGATGATTACAGCAGGCAACCAACTTTAAGAGTCTCTGGTGTAGAACCCAAGTCCTCAACTGAGATATTCATGTATGTGTTGTGAGGCATTCATTGGAACACTTTCCCAAACTGTGCACACTGCTCTGTAGAAATTGATAGGTATTCTGGTTCCTAAATATTGTGATCCCACCTGCCCCCCAGGATGGAAATTTTGATAAGCATGACATCTGTCCATGAGATAGTCTCATTGAGTTTGATGTTCCCTAGACACTGAGTTGCTATGACAGGAACTGCATATCAACTGTTTGGCCTACACAGTTAGGGCACATTGGCCACTGGACTGACTTCTTCATATCCCTACAGTTCTGTTCTCTGGCACCATTTAGTTGAGTGCACCCACAGGAGCCTGGGTGGCAGGAAAGGGAATGAATATGAGCAACAACTGATCTTGACTCACTGCTGTGGGATTGAGAAATGTTTTCTTTGTGTCTCACTTTCCTTTTTACTGAAATAAGCAAAATAATACCCAATTCATGAGTGTACTGTGAGAACTAAATAATGAAAAGAACCTATAACATGTCTGGCACACAGTAGATGATCAGTAAACATATCTATCCTATATCCTCCAAGAGGATGTCTTAGCATTCCTTTTCCCTTACCTCTCAACTGAAAGAAAGTAGAATTCATGATGACTGTGAGGAAGAATTACTAAGTGATATTCTATATCAAATATGTAATTTGTATTTACTCAGCTCATGGTTACTGAATATTTTTGAGTAAGGGTACCAGAGAGATGAATTTTATTGTAATATGTATATATATGTACACATGTATGTACACAGTTACAAACATTCACATACATGCATATGTTCATGTACATATTAATGTATCCATGTGTGCATATAACCAACCTCTATTGCTCAGGATTTCCTTTCAATTTTACTTATTTGAACTTTAAAACTAATGCTTATTGTAACTATTCAAATAACATAATAAAATTTCATTTACTAATTACATTTCACCATTTCTGTTCTCACTCTTCTAATATAACTATATTTAAAACAATATGAAGTCAAAAATAGACTTGATATGGATTTTCCCTGTCATCTGCTTTGTACACAGACACAAATGCTCCACATGGGCACATATTACATATTACATTTTATAACTTGCTCTTCTTTTCCTCATCTCTTAACGATACAATGTGGACATCTTTTGAAGTCAATGAGTATCACTCATCTTTTAGTTTTCAGCAGCTCATGGCTTTCTGCAGGATGGATGTGCCATTTTCTAGCCTTGCTCCTGGCAATGGTCATACAGTGTTTGGCTGTAAAAGATACTGCAATAAAATCTTTCATAAAAATTTAAATATGGGTACTCCTACTTCTTTGAATAGAGATGGGGTAGTCTCAATCACTTTATATCCCAAGAGCAAAAGTCAGTGACAAACAGACGATAATCAGGTTGGTACCCCACCTTGTGTCAACATACCTACTGTGAACAGGTCACTGCAAGACAATGCTCAAGCTACAGCCATAAATGAGACCAGGTCTGAGTTCCAGCAGTTCATCAAAGCTGCATGTGATTAGCTGTCAAAAGCAAGGTTATATGTGATATATATCTTAATAATCCTGAAATCTTCCATGTGGCACTTAAAGCCTCTACCCAAGCCCCAATTTCTAACAGGTCCCGTTGACTCGGAAGCAGTTTCACATGAAAGGTCCTTCCACACAGTTTCCTCTCAACCTTTTTTTTGCAGCAGAAAATCAAAGGCATTCCCAACTAAATCACGGAGATGCCGACATGCTTTCTAACACAGCCAGTTTCCCAGCTTGGGACAAACAAGTTTCTCTGATCACTCACAGCTTGCTCCATCAGTTTTGTCCAGAAACTGAAAGTAGAAGAGTAAGTTTTCCCAGCAGAAAGCCATGTTTCTCTTGTCAGGCCTTGACACACATTTTGGAGGGTCACTTATGAGGGATACTAAACTGTTCTCCATTAATGAGCTAGAAGTTTCAAAACTAATATAAATCAAATAATAACTACTTGAAAGCAGATTTAATAGCATTGAGCAGTTTTTTAAAAACCAGCTGTGAAATACTGTCACCAGAATTGTTTTCACTCTTAGTGATTTTTACTACAAAAGTGTTTAAATACTATGGCACCTATGGAGGTGAGCTGCTCATGTTTTCTTGGAAAATCACTAGCTGTTCAGCTGCCAGGAGCACAGAGAGCTGACATCCTCAGGCTGCAACCCCTTCAGGATCAGCTTCAACTTTAAGATAGGAAACAGCTCCTCCCGGCAGCACTCGCCAAACCTGAGCTTGGCAGGATGGTAGCTGGGGGTGCTCTGCTCTGGAGCTCCCCCCTGGACTGGATGAGACCACCAAGTTTATATTGTGTCAAGGCTTCTCCTAGGCAGTGCTGCTACATCCTCCTTTCACCTTGCAGATATAAACCTCTCCCCATCCTAATGTCTCAGTGTCTGCTTTCCAGGGGATCCAGTGATTTTAAGGCAATGTAATAATTAAACACTGTACCTGTCATTCAAAGGACTAAAGTACCTAACAGTATTCCTGAGCCCCTGACATTGCTTGTGCCAGGTTCTACGAAAAGTGAATTAGCATCTAAGTGGAACTGTTTCATTTCAGCTATTTAACTGAGACATAAATTTAAAAAATATGGGGAAAACCAAATGCAAGCATATTCTGAAATTCCATCTGAGTTACGCCAACTATTTCTAAGAACCGAGGTAAGGAACATATTTTAGTATTCCTTCTGTGTTTGCCAAGAACTGATTAGAACCAAGACATCATGGTTGCAATGAGAGAACACCATTTCCATTTCTGCCATTTTAATCACAATTCCACTTTGAGCACCATTGTTACTGATAAGCTGCCTCCCTTGTGGTTCCCCAGATGGAGATGAAAGAGGGTAATAATTGCATTCTTGTTGCAGGAGAGTTTGGAGAGGTGTACAAGGGGCGTTTAAAACTTCCAGGCAAGAGGGAAATCTACGTAGCCATCAAGACGCTGAAGGCTGGTTATTCAGAGAAACAGCGACGGGACTTCCTGAGCGAGGCGAGCATCATGGGCCAGTTTGACCACCCCAATATCATACGCCTGGAGGGTGTGGTCACCAAGAGTCGGCCAGTCATGATCATCACGGAGTTCATGGAGAATGGTGCTCTGGATTCTTTCCTCAGGGTAAGGACTCCTTATGTTAGCACTGTCAGACACAGGGCAAGGATGACCAGGAGAGTTGACCAAGTGATGGAATTACCTGACTGAGAGGGGATGGGTGTTAGAGTTATCAGCGAGGTGAGCAGATTGTTGCTAAAGGAAAGAATAAAGCAGTGCTTGTGGACTCCTGGGAAGGAGAATGGGCATGAAACAAACAGGGCTTCTGTAAAACTGGTTGGTGAATAAGAATGAATGGGAAGTGGGGGGGGGTGTTAAATGTGGCCATTGGCATCTGCATGCAACAGGGAGATTGAAGAGATTCAGCTGTTTCTCAGCACTGTGGGTTCATTCCACTGCCAGCAGTCATCTCTGCTTTTTGCCCAGTACAGCCTCCCTCCTTGCCAGCTCTCTTCATTTGCAGTTCAGAGATAAAACAGGCTACCTTTTTCTGATGTCTGGGTCTTTTGCCCTCTGCACTGCTTTTCTGAGCAGCAAAGGAGAAAATTACTCACAAGCATCCAAGTTCTTTCTGAGGCTAAGGAAGAATTGTGATTTCCAGCCAACCTGCACCTTTCTTTTGGGTGTGTGTGTGGGTAGTCCCTGAAGGTTATGGCTAGAGATCTGTGAAAGGTCATTTTTAGAACATGCCCACATAGCACCTCAGTAGAGCCACTTCCATTTCTGTAGGGAATCACAACCCCCAAGGAAAGTGGTGAGAAAGGTCATATAGTTGACCTCCAGGAAGGGGAAGCTGACTGAGATAAACTGGGGAACAGGGCTTGTCTCATTCTGAAGCTGGAAACAGCTTAGGAACCTGAGAGCAGAGGGTTCAGGGCAGCATCAGAGACTAAGGGCAGTGCCTTCTGAGCAAGGACTTTAGGGTAATACCAAACAGCAAACTGCATGTTCCAAGGCTACTGAATAGTAGCTATGGTTGCAACTCAAAAGGCTATTGATATAGTCAGTCATTAAAACATTCATGGTGGTGGACTGCACATGACTTGCTGGCTGGTGCACTATGGTAGCAATACCTAATGGGGCTAGCCTAATGTTGCTTCAATTTTAAAAAAATTAATGGACAACTTCTGTAGTCACACCCATTTACAGGTTCCAAACCAATAGAGATTTAAAAAAAAAAGTTGGCTCTAATGCTGTGTGAATAACACCTCAAGACTTCCTGATTTAAGCAGTAATGACTTATTAAGCTCATGACTGTAGTCTGAGCAGGGCCTTCTGAGAGGGTCTCTGTTCCATGCCATATCAGCAGGGGCAGCTTCAGGACTGAAGCCTAGTGTCATCTGAAGGCTGACTCACTCGTCTGCCTGTCTGTGATGCTGGGGGTCACCTGATGTCTTTTCCTGTAGATTGATGGCATTTCCTTGCAACAAGCTGGATCTCAGAACAAACATCCCAAGAAGAGAAGGCAAAGACACTTACAGTTTTATAATGGAGATTCAAAAGTCACATGGTGTCCTTTAGTGTAGTGACAGGTTCACCCCGATCAGTTTGCTTACACAATCACCCAGATTCAAGGGATGGAAACAGGCCCCATATTTTGATAGAGAAGAGCAACTTTTGATAGAGAAGAGCAACTTGACATCTTTTTCTACAATAAGGACTGGGGTACCCTGGTAGGTCCATCTTAGAGAGTTCAACTTGCCACAGAAGCCATGGCCCCATGGACCTTAGTGCCCACAGTTCCTAGCATCCATCTGCCTATGTTATACTTTTGTTACATGCATGTACTATAGGTAAGTAGAGAGCTCTCATAAACTAAAGGGAGATTAAATCTTCCTGAGGAAGCCAGGGAAAGCTTCAACTTGAAGGGAGAATTTATGTGATATTGGAGAATGAGGAATTTGCTAGACAAGTGGGGGAGCAAATAGATAGATTGGACAGAATGATGGAAAAATGTGTTCAAAGGTCAAGGTAAACTTGGCCCATTTGGCAATCTGTTAGCAGTTGTGTGGTGCTTCAAAGTTCCGAAGCAGATTTGGGGACTGTAGTATGGGAAGACAGCTGGAGAGTTCTTCAGTAATAGAATTTGCATGCTCACTCCACAGGTGAGTGCCTTTTGCTTCCTCTGGGCCATTAGGCAACAATACTAATATCTGATGAATGGTAGGGAGACACTGATGTATATAATGGATCCCTGTACTTACTTGGCCTGGTGTAGCTTTCTGGAGGGTACAGAGTATGCCTTATATTGAAACGTCCAGTTGTTCAGTAGCACCTGCTTTCCAACAAAAACACTTGGATGGCAGCAGAGATGTAGGCCTTGGAGTATGTCTAGTCTCTTGTCTCTGTGACTAGACCTGTCATGTCTGAGTCAATCATGGACCAGGCTTTTCTGGGGGCATTCATTCATGATCAAAGGCCTAATGAAGACAATCAAAAGTGAATAGAAGGCAATGTTAGAAGAAAAAGTATTTTTGGGAGTCAGCCTCTAGCATCTTTCAGGGGTCATTTATTTCCTACAAGTCACCTCACTGTATTTCACAGGAAATCACAAGATATTCTGGGGACAACAATTAGACTATCACCCTGGAACATAAAGAATAGAAAGAGATACTCCCAGGAGCTGCAAAAATAAAAAACCCATACATTGCTCTAGCACTATTTCCCTCTGGGGCCAAGACATGGAGGCATGTTGAACACCAGTATTTTTCATGATGTTGAGGCTCCAACAGTGGGAGAGAGTCTAGGGGCAAAATGGAGATAAGGAAAAGAGAGGAAAAAGGATGGCAGGAAGGAGTGGTCAGAGCCAGCAGTGCCAGAAAGAGAGGGGAAAATGAAGCGTCTCTGACTCCTCGCACAGCATGGAGGCAGGTAATCTATAAATCTAATTTCAGCCTTACTACCAAACCCTGGAGCATAGCAACATTAATTGATGTATCTGCTGCTTGATAAAATCGAAATGTAGGTCATTAGTTCAGTTCTGCAGGGTCCATCTTCTGGGAAGTAGTATAATTTTAGGATCACCATTCAGAGAAGAAAGGAAAACGCTTAGTCCTCAGTTCATGCAGTGGTTTCCACCCCTCAAACAGGTCCTTCCCTGTTGCACCTGGCCAGAGCTCCAACTCTTGTTGGCATCAAGTGAGGCTGGGAAAACCACACTCTAGTAGGCACATGGGGTGGGTTTCTCAATTCAACTCACTGCCCCTCGCCCGTGACAGAACTTAGAATTTCCCACTTACTCTTATCCCCATGCTGAAGGGCTGGGGAACACCATAACTCTTTAACCTCACACCCAGTAGGTTTATTATTTTATACTCTAAAGAATGTCTGTCCCATGGATTTATGTGACATGCAAATCCTTAAGTAAATATTTTATTTTTGGCACTGAAATTCAGGAGATTTGATCTGGTGGCTCCTCTGTAATCTCAGGAAACCCTCAGCAATGTCCTATGCCTGAGCTGGGTCGACATGCTGCCTAAGGTCATTGTGCTAAAAGCTTGACCTTGCAGTTGTTGTTGGTTCATTCACAGATGGTCATGACTAGAAGACTCTTGGGGCCATTGCATAATGTCAAGTAGGGCCTTCTCCTCAGGGAAGCTCATTCATGGGTCATTGCTGGAGGACAGCAGTCCAGATATTGGGAAGAGAACACCAGCTTGGGTCAGAGACTGATTTCTGTTTTGTGCTCTGCTATGAGTCAAACTGTGGTCTTGAGCAAATCCGCTAACTCAGCATCCCAATCTATAAACCAAAGGCACTGAGTTGGATAATCTGGAAAGGTCTCTTTTAGTTTGAAAAAAAATCTATGATTCATTCTCTTCAAACAAATCAAATAAGGGTTTCATTTCCTGAAGTGGATTTGTCAATGAAAGTTGAAATACCTAAATCCTTCCTTCCTGTCTAATAAAAGTACCAGCAAGTGGCTTCAGTGAATTTGCAGAATAGTAATTTCAGCAGAAAGCACTTCATGAAAAGAAGAAAGTTTAAATCACTTCACCTAGGTTTATTTTTCTTCTCTATATATGTTATTACCATGTGCTCAGCATGGAGCCAAATTCTGCCCCAAGTCACTAAGAAATATGTCCCTCCCCATCTTGTTTATCTTTGTATGCTGATGCTTTTGTCTCTGAAAGTTCTTGGGAATTTAAATCAATGAATTGATCATTAAACAACTGAACAATTCAGAAAATTTTAATATTTTTAATCTTTAAATTTCACCAAGATTATGAACTCAATGGGTAGTATCCTGTCGTTATGATATGTGATTCCCCTGCAGATGCTAAAAAAATGTAGTGTATCTTCCAGTGAAAAAGGCACAAGATAGGAGTTTAACAATTCAGAGAAGAGCAGTCTGTGCCTTCTGTTTCTGTGGCCATGACAGACATCATCAATCAATCATGGCTGTTCTTTCTATGAAGCTTTACAGCCTTCTCCTCCAGTCTGTACTGAGGCAACTATTACCAATTGATCAGAGATAGAATGTCAGTAGGGAAGCAATTTGCTCTCCTTGGCGTCAATTCTTGTTTTAAGTCAAAACCATACAGAGATTTTAGGCATATCACTTAAGCTTTCTAGACTCTATTTTCTCTGTAAAATTAATATGCATTTTCTGCCTTGCTTACCTCACAGGACCATTCTCAAGGATTAAAACATATTCTAGGAAATATGACTTGTTATTTAAAAGTCAAGTAATGGAAGAAATCAATGTTTGCTAAATAACTGTTCCAAGCTTCAGGTCTGCATTATTAGGTCCTGATCACCTACCACCACAATTAGAGGTGCCTATATAGATATCATCTTGTTGAAGTCAGAATGCAATGTAAGTGAACTGAGTTCTTGAGGGCAATGATTCTAGAATGTCTCCCACTTATCAGGAAATCATATGCAACCTAGAGTTCTTGAGCCCAGGTTCTCTCTTTTACCATGCACTATTGTACACAGAGAACTGATTTTCAAGACATTTGGTATCCTTACTGATAACAACTGCAGTCATTGTCATGGGGTTCTGTATTTTCTGATTTAAATTCATTGGGATTCTATGAAGAATGGGCACTCCGTACCAATTTACAGGTGTAGAATCATAGCTCTGAACATAAAATAACTTGCCCAAGAGCAAGCATCCAGTGAACAGCTGGACCCCCATCCCACTGTAGTTCAATTGGCTCCAAAGCCTAGAGTTTTCACCATTTCTTTGACCTTTATAGGCTTAGCAACTACAGTGATTTATTTAAATGGTAAAATAAACCAGAAAAGGTAGCAGCTCTGTGAATATATAAGAAACCTAGATACTTCATGCACACACTTTCAACACTGCTCTTCTCAAAGTTGTTTACCCTCATCACCTCACCCCACTCCCTGCAACATGCACCTATGAGTCTCCTTCTTCAAGAAGATATTTGTTTCTGACCACATTGATATCTATACTCAAATAGATGAAATGACATACTGAATTGAAAAAAATATGACCCTTGTTACTTGAGGCTAAGATACATTTTCTAATGTACAGAAGTTGCATGACAACTTTCTGAGGAGACAGATCCCCAGAGACCTACTTAGAGAAAATGAATGGTGCTGGCAAAGCCTGGCTAACTTCTTCAGGAGGTGTTGATTGAAGTTCATTAGTGAGAAGGAGGCTTCGCATCACTCATAGCACATCCAGTGCCTACAGATGGGCACCATGTGCTGAAAACCAGTCAGTTTCCCAAAAAGCAACTCTGCACTTAAAAAAAAAATGTTAGAGGAAAATATTGAAGATAAAGCATTCTGGGAAATTTGGGAGGTTGGTGATCCCTGAGTTAGAAACAGCCTGGATCTGGGATATTTGTCAACCCCCTTTGGGATGTGTTTGGGGGCCTTCTCTCTGGTAGAGGCTTCAGGAAGGAGTGAGGGTGCTGCTAGTTGCTGCCACTTCCTTCAGTTGATTAGGGAGCATAACTCTGAAACATACACCCAGCTTGTAATCTTGCCTGGAGAACAGCCTTCAACAATTCATACTAACACTGGTAGATTGATCAATTATTGGTATTATCTCTCATATATTAGGTGGATTTATAACTATTATTTTCCTAATTTGCTTTTTGCATAGAACTTGCTTTTGCAGAAGCCCATGCATCTATAATGTGTCCCAAACATGATTAAGTGAGATAACACATGTGAGTACATGATGTGCCACCTTGTGTACACAATCAGTGCTCAGTAAATGAGAGCTCCTCTCACTGTTTGGGTTTTCAGTATTTCATATGATGACATTAGAGCAGACGCCATGACTGTCCAGCCAGGACCTGTATTTGGCAGTAACTAAACTAGATTCAGGATATCCTGCCTCTTCCTGTATTTCTTCCTATATTTCTTCCAATAAGAGTATTTCAGTGTCGGAACCATACTCTACTTACAGCCCCTTACATCCTTTGTGGAGCACCTAGGACTGGACTAGATGCAGAAATATGTGCAACTAGGTAGCATGACCCAAAGCCTATTGATTTAACCAGTATGTTCAGAATCAAGACCCAGTGACTTTAGGAAAGGCATGGGAGAAGCACAGTTTCATTTACAAAGAGTCTGTCATTTAATCATGGAGACAAGTATCCACCCAAGTAACTGTGATCTCTCAATGACTAGAGAAAGAGTGGCACTGCTCATAGGCATGCTGCAGAACAGTAGCAAAGCTCACACACTGTGGTGGGGCAATGGTGGGAGGGAGGTCTCCATGACAAATTATGTGTGTGCTCCTCCTTCACTGGTCATCCCTGTGAGGACAGGATGGTTACTCCCAAGTAAATACTGACAATTCTGGTAGTTATCAAGAAGATCACTTAGACATTTAATTATGGAAACAGGGAGGCATGGACTAGTCACCCTTAATCACATGAATTCTGAGAGTTCCGCATCTACATGAAAGCTCTTAGTACTGGGAAGACTGTGTGACCATGAGAGAGAGGGTACATAGCTTCCAAATAGCAGACACAGGCATGCACACATACATTCCACACACATGCTTGCACATACATATATATCCAGTCACTTAAAACGTGTGACATGTGCTAAGAAGAAATTTAAAAACATACACTGGGAGATAGTAAGATAATATGTAGTTTGTCAGAGGAGAGGTCAGTTGCAGAGATATCCTCTGAGGTAGTAGAACTCTGAGGGCAGATAAGTGTTGATTGTGGAAGCAGAGGGAATGGTACACAGCCCTCAAAACAGGTAAAGCTTGCCTCAAAAAAAGGTTGAAAGGTCACCAATGTGTGTGGGTTTAGCACAGGAGTGAAGGATACAGTGACATAACATCAGGCAGTAGCTGATCCCTGGGTCTCTAGGGCGATACTCGGGAGCTTAGGGTTTCCCTTTAATGCAATGGGAGGCTTTTTGAGCTTAAAGCCAGAGAGTGACATGCCTGATTTATACCTCACATAGATGGCTCTGGCTGCTAGGAGAGAATGGATTGAGAGGGGGAGATGCAGGGAGGCCGTTACGAGTGATGGATGACAATGGCTTGGTTAGAATGGTGGCAGTAGAGATGGAGAGGAGTGGATGGGTTTGAGATGTAATTTGGAGGTGAAATTGACAGGGGTTGGCAAGGAGAAGAGAGCAGAGTGTTCAAGGTGAAGGATGGGAGTGGGGGAAGGAGGAAGACATCACAAGCAGTTTGGCCAGGCACTGACAGAGCCTGACAAGCAGCACAGCCATGGCGCCTGAGCTTTTGTTTAACCACTGCAGTCTCTCTTGATCTCTGTATCCTTTGTGTGTTATTACAGCAAAATGACGGGCAGTTCACAGTGATCCAACTCGTGGGAATGCTGAGGGGCATTGCTGCGGGCATGAAGTACCTGGCCGAGATGAACTATGTGCATCGGGACCTGGCTGCGAGGAACATTCTGGTTAACAGCAACCTGGTGTGCAAGGTGTCTGATTTTGGCCTTTCCCGCTACCTCCAGGATGACACCTCAGACCCCACCTACACCAGCTCATTGGTGAGTCTTTTTGGTATTCTCAGGTAAAAGCATCACATGCACAGCTGGTATGACCAGGGCCCCATGGCAGAGTAGACAAGAGGAACTGGAACCTGAATTCATATCTCTACTGAACCTGTGGTGTTGGAAAGATCATCCATTCAGGAGACACAATAGCAGTCATCTGTCTGGGCAAGCATTTGGGTAGAGCTGGGAGAGGCTCAATGCCTACTGGTCAATTGTATGGTCTGTGGCCAATAGGAAGAGGCATTTGTAGGAGATGATTTGGGAGGATCCAGACGTAGAGCTGGGAGAGGCTCAATGCCTACTGGTCAATTGTATGGTCTGTGGCCAATAGGAAGAGGCATTTGTAGGAGATGATTTGGGAGGATCCAGACCGATGGACAGAGACATGTGAGCAAGGTGTGGCTCCAGTTTGCTTCTGGCCTTCAGTCCTCATTGGGTGGGCATTGTGTCTCCAACTGGCTTGATACATTTATCTTTTCCTTCCTCCATTGCTTCCAGAGAAACTTAAGTGCCAACTGCTGATGAGTACTCTTAAATTTGTATTTCCTGCTATGTCTCCACAGTTCAGCCAGCTCTAATTGTCTATGTCCAAGCACCTAGTTCACACTGTTCTATTTCAAACCCATTAAAACAATCAAAACAGAGTTGTTGATTTACTCTCCCATTTTCCCTTCCCTTGTCTCCATCGCAGTAATGGTAACACTCAACTAATGACTGAAACCTAGAAATCACCCATGATTTATTTCTGTGTCTCACCAGCCAAGTCCAATTCTGCAGCAATTCTCATTGGTTCTTTTAAAGTCTATCCTTTCTTTCCAGCTCCACTGCTTCCTGCCACCCCTGAGCACCATTCTCTTCCACCTGGTCTATTGTAGTAGCTTCATAAGTAGTCCCCAGTTCCTTGTCTCCCTGTATCCATTACCATTAACATCCAAAGTGATTGATCCTAGATTTACGTATAAAAAAACCTAAAAATAGAAATCCCATACAACCTGGCAATAACATTCCTTGGTATATATTTGCAGAATATGAAACCATCAACAAAAGACCCATATGTTCCTAGAAGCATTACTGACAATAGCTAGGACATGTGAGCAACCAACATGTCCATTGAGGGTGATTGTTGAAGAAGATCATGTAACCACATCATGGAATATCATATAGAGCCATAAGAAAGGATAAAACAGCCATTTTCAACAAAATGAAGGGGATTTGAGATAATCATGTGTAAGAAAGAAAAGAATGATTAAAAAGGTTACTGGGCATGTTCATAGCAGACAATTAGACAAAGCAAAACACTTTCAAAATCTAGTGTACATGGTTAACATCCTGAGGGCTCTGAGGTTAAGAGGGAGATGTAGGAGGACAAGGGGACACAGGGGGCAAAATTTTTTTCTGGATTTGCAGTGTGAGTAACAAACAAAGCTGGGAGGTGAGTGATCTTCCTTCCTACCTACCCGCTTACCTACATATAGTTTTAAAAATTGCAAAAATCAATGCATAATTATTAAGTAGTTAAAAAATACAGAATAAAAGAATAAATAAGAAACTACAATGCCTCTGAAGCAGGGCTGGATAAACTTTTCCTTAAAAGTCATATAGTAAATATTTTAGACCTTACTGGCCAAAAGGCAGAATAGAGGATATTTTGTAGATAATTATATAGTCGTTTAAAATGTAACCCTTTAAAAAGGTATAAACACCATTCTTAGTTTATGGGCTATAAAACCTGATGTACAGCCAGATTTGGCTCTTCGGCTACAGTTTACCAACCCCTGAAGCATTGATTTAAACAATGGAATGTGTCTCCTTTCACATTTCACTCTCTGTTCAAAAATGTGAAAATTTTTATTTTATAAAAATGGTATCACACTATGCCTATTATTCTGGGTCTTGCATTTCTCTTGGGCATTCTTACTGCTAGGTTGCAAAAGTCTGTAAACATTTACACTCCACCAGAAGTGTACAATGCCTGTCATCCAGCATCCTCACCAGCACTGGAGGTAATCAATCTTTAAAACTTTGCTAATCCAAAAATGAAAAATGATACCTCGTTTTGTTTTAATTTGCATTTTCAACTGACTGCTAGAGATATTAATGTCTTTTCACAGTTACTGGGACTCATTTCCTCTTCTGTTAATTATCTGTGCATGTCTTTGCTTATTTTTCTATTGGATTGTTTGTTGGTTCCTTAGAAATTTTTATAAGAAGTCTTTTCATATTTAGGGAAGTTAACCTTTTGTCTGCTATCTATGATACAATTCATGACTCCTCCCTATCTGTTGTTGCTTAATATTATTTTTTTTATATCCTTTGCATTGCAAAAGTACTTTGTATTTATGTTGTCAAAGATAAATTTTGTCCTAATCTTGGATTTGGGGGGTTTTGTTTGAAAAGTGTTCTTAACCCCAAATTATAAAATGCTATTTATAATTGGGGTTTTTGTTTTATATTACAATATTTAGTATACTTGAATTTTTGCCCAAGATTTTATTTAAAAAATTTTAAACTTACAGAGAACTTTATAGAATTTTACAAAGGTCAACCATATACTCACTACCTAGCTTCTAATATCTTGCTGTGTTTGCTTTATCACATAGCTATCCTCTCTTCTTTGATCACACCATCCTGTTTTGTTTCTAGAGAAATAGCAGACATCAGTGCCTATTGCTTCTAAACACTTCTACATGTATGCCTTTAATTAAAGTTTAATGTTTGTTATGGAATTTTTTGAATAGGTAAAATTTGCACATAAAGAAGTACATAAGTCTTCAGCATGCATTTACAGAATTTTAGCAAAATGCATATAACTGTACAAAGCAAACTCCTATCAAGATGTAGAAAATTGTCATGACACAAGAAGTTCCCTCATATCCCTCCCCAGACAATTCTCACCCTATCTCACACCCAGAAGCAATTGCTGTTCTGATTGTTTTTCAACTACAGATTTGTCTTGCCTGTTGTAGAACTTCAAGTAAGTGGAATCATACTGTTCATGAGCTGGCTGCTGTTTTCTTAGCATTCTGTTTGGGTGGTTTATTCATATTGCTGTGTAAGGCTATCATTTATGCTTATTTATGACAGTATTATTCATCATTCATTCATTCATTCTCTAAACACCAGGGTTATTCTAGATTTTGCTTCTAAATATGTGCAGTTATATATTGTTGCCCTGTTTCTGTTCAAGTGAATAATTATGCCATCACAACTTATTAAGTATGATAATCATTTTTTATTAAGTCACATGTCACACTTGTCATATATGATATGACCCTTATATGATATGCTTGATTCTCATTTCTCCTTCATTGATCTATTAATTTATTCATTTACATCCATATTGTTCTGATTATTAACTTTAACAAAAATTTTATTGTCCATATTGTTCTGATTATAATAACTTTAGCAAACTTTTTGCTGTTTGGAGTAAATAAGTTATCTTTCACTCTTCTATTTTAATTGAAATAATTCTTATTCTTTCTTTAAAAAGCAGATTCTTCCTTTAAAAAGCTGTTCTTAAATATCTTTTCTTTCATGCCCAGTTTGAACAGTTTGAAGTTACTTTGTCTGATTTCAAAGCATTTTTTTTTTTTTTTTAGAGACTAGGTCTCACTATGTTGCCTGGGATAGTCCCGAACTCACAGACTCAAGTGTTCCCTAACCTCAGCTTTCCAGGTAGCTGGGATTACAGGCATGTGCCTCCACGCCCAGCTATTTTTTGGAGACTAAGTCTCGCTATGTTGCCCAGTGTAGTCTCGAACCCACGGACTCAAGTGATTCCTAGCCTCTGCCTCCCAAGTAGCTGGGATTATAGGTGCGCACCACCACACCCAGCAGGACTAACATTTTAATGACCTGAACGACCCACATAAATAATGATGTGAATCAAATACACAGTTTTCATGTGCCTTACATTAAATTATCTTAGATAAAATATTCCCCAGCCTAGCAAGATTGGAATCTTAGTTATATTTGGGGAGTTGGAGATAGTGGAGATAATAGGAGCTGTTGGAATAGGAGGTACAAATATGAAAAGTTCCAAGGCCAGAGTGAATTATGTGAATGGGTAACGAGAGTGAATTGGAATTGAATGTATTGGTGTGAACTTGTAGTTTTCAATACATAGAAATAAATATGGACTAAAGATGCATCAAAGCAGAGATACCCATGTAGCCAATTGTAGCAACCTGGTATTCAAATTAATATCTTGGATTCTATAGACTTTTGCACACTTTAAACCAGGACTCATTAGGAAAATGGCCCCTTCCAGGGCCTGAACAGGGGAGCTACCAGATAAGCCTGAAACATTATTTTGTGCCAGGAATTAAAGAGAACTCAGAGAATAATAGAGGCATGTCCAAAAATGAAATGCCTACCTCAAAGGGCTTACCAGTGTTCAAATATAGATTAATATGAGCTTGGCATACATAATGACAGTAATACATTATAACTATTGAATGTAATAGAAACTATTGAGTCCACAGTGATGGAATATAAATGAATTAAAAAAATGATAGAAAAAGGAAATTTTCACAATAGTGGGAATAATGATGTTATTAGAAAATACCTATTTGGTGACCATCAGATTAATAACTGACTCAGATGAGAAACATCAATGAGTACTAAAATTTAGTGTGAAATTAGGGGGAGAAATAAGGTTTTATATATGCTCAAAGTATTTTCCTGTAAAATATTTTATTATAAAGGAGGAGATAAAAAAGTTAGCAACACGCTCTGAATCTAGTGATTGAAGTTCACACCAGCAATAGGACAAGTAGACAATTGTGTTGCACTTGACAACACAAAAAATATGTATTTGTAAAATATATTTTTACAAATATGTGTATATTTTGCAAAACAAATAGGCATATATATACCCCAAAAATATATATTTGTAAAATATATAGTTTTATAAAAATATTTTATTTGTATTTACATATATAAATATTTATACAAAAATACATTTGTTTTGTAAAATATGCATGTTTTTGGTCTATATATGTATGTGTTTTGGGTCTATATATGTTTTGGATATATATATACACCCCAAAACAAATATTTGTAAAATATTTATTTTTATAGATATAGTTTGCAAAACAAATAGGCATTTGAGATGCTCTGTTCAAAAATAACCTGAGTCTCATCCTGAACAAACATTAGAGTATCAAAAATTAAGTTGTCTGCTATTAAATGCTTGGTCTGTAATCTTCAGAAAGGTCACGGTCATGAATGTCAAAGAGACTGATCACAGTCTGGAAGTGGTTAGAGGGGCATGACAATAGATAATAAACACTACCCTTAATAGGTCATTTCTAGTCTTTGACAGTTGCCATGGAGTATCTGGGGTGAGTATAGTCATTCTTTACAGGAATCTTACAACTTTTCTAGAAATTTGAAGCGGACTCAAAATAAGATATATTTTACAAAATAAAAATGTATTCTGTGTGCAATGAAAAGGAATGGTGGGGAAGCAAGAAGATGTTTCAGAAGTTTTATTGGGAAGAGGTATGGTTGAAGATGGAAAGGACTTGATAGTGCATGATACTTGAGACTGAGAGTGGAAGATAGAAGGATAACACCCGGCATCTAATCTGTGTCTCTGGATGAATGGTGGTACACACTCTGAGAGCGGGGTTTATGGAAAGGAGCTAGCTGAAGGAATGGAAGGTTTGGGAATAAATTGTGAATTCAATTTTAAATAGTTTTTCTCAAAGTTTGGTGAGTATCAGATTTATTTGGAAACCTGATAAGGAGCAGAGACACACAGATTCATGGGGTCTGGGATGTTGTTTTGTTATCAAGTTTTCCCAGGGTATTCTGATACACCACAATTTTGAAAGACATTTGTTTAGGACAAATGTCTTTTTATTTTTTCTGTGTTGGTAAGTTATCTAGGTAGAACTGCTGAATAGGCAGTTTGTTATATGGGTTTGGAGCACAGAAGACAAGTCCAAATGAAAATGTCTATTTAAAAGTCATTATAATTAAGACAAGAATCAAAACAGTGGGAGTCAATCATCTTAAATTGGAAAAGGATGGAGAAAAGTGCCCAAGTTTGAACTCAAAGGAGCCAAACATTTGCTAATAGAGATGTATATAGGAAGTATGGATGCCCAGTTTCCCCTCTGCTCCAAAAAAGGCAATTACTAAGAAATTATGGGAACTCTTACTCTCTCATTCTGCAGAGGTCCGGTGTGGCCCAGAGTGGTCACACATGTTGTTAGAGCCACTTCAATCTAGGACACCAGACTCTGAGTCCCATACTCAGGATACGACAGCTCCCTGTCTATCCTCACAGCATACTAGACTCCCACCCAACTTTAGTTACTTGGCATGTCTCAGACATCTATTTCTATATCTTTACTTTGTATTCCAAAAGGCCTAGCACAGGAATGTCTTTAAATTTTAAGTCAGTTCTCATCATCAACTAGTTCTGCTGAATTTTGAGTGATATACACAGAAGCAAGTGATACTGCATCTCTCCCACCCCATCTTCATGCAGACGTGGGCATTTTAACTATTTATGAATCTCTTCTACAGTATTTTTTTCATGGTGACTCTAGAATTTATATATATATATATAAAATTTTTTAAAAAGATCATAATCTACCTAGTGCTGATATTGTACCACTTTATGTAAATTGCAGAAACAATATTATTAATATAATGCAGTTCCTTTTACAAAACAACCCACCCTTGTTGCCCTTTATGTTATAATTGTCATGTGTTACATATATATACATTAAAGACCTACAATATAATCTTCAAATCTTTTCTCTAAACAATTTTATGTGTTTTAAAAATATTAAGGGAAAAATAGCTTATATTAACTCAAAAGAGTTTTATATTAACTCAAAAGAGTTACCATATCTCTTGGTTTTCTTTCATGCCTAAAGATCCAAGTTTCCTTCTGATATCATACCTTCTGTCTAAAGAATACCCTTTAGAGGTTTTGTAGTGCAAGTTTTCTGGGAATACATGATCTTAATTTTCCTTTATTAAAAAGAAAGTCTCTAGTTTGTACTCATTCCTGAATGAAATTTTTGCTGGATATACAATTCCAGGTTTAACTTTTTTTTTCTTTTAGGTGTGTTTGTGTGTGTGGGATACATATGTATATGTGCATGTGATTTTTCTCTGGTGATTTTTTTTTTGCATTAATTTTGGTTTTTAACTCAACTGTCATGCACATGGCAAACCCCCCACCACCTCTCCAAATTTGACCCATTTGATATTCTCAAGCTTCCTAAATCTGTAAATTTCTGTTTTTCACTGTTATTTGAGAAGTTTTCATCAAAATTCTTTCAACATCATTTCCTGTTCTATTTTTTCTCTTTCCGGGACTATAGTCACATGTATATAAAACATGAGAGTCTCCCACAGACTCCTGAGACTCTATTATTTTTCCTCATTTTGTCTATTTCTCAGATCTATCTTTAAGTTCATCAATTCTTTCAGTTACCATCTCCATTCTAATAAAAAGTCCTTATAATTACTTTTAAACGTATTATATTTTTAGCTGTACAATTCCTTTTAAATCTTTTTTATATTTTCTAACTATCAAGTAAGAAATCTTATCATTTTATTCATCATGAGAATATTTTTATTTTGCTTATTGAGCATAGTTATATCTGCTTTAAAGTATGGGTAATCCTGGATTTGGATATTTTTCCCTCATAAAAATGGATATTTCTCTGTTTACTTGTATACTGAATGGTTGTGGATTCTGATCATTATTAATGTTATTATATAAAGATTCTAGAGACTCTGGATACCATTAGATATTCAAAGAATGTCAGTGCATTCGATTAGCAGGAATTTAAGTTGGTCAGACTCATTCTGCAAACTCTGTCTTGTCTGCAATGGGTAACACTTCAAATTTCAGTCCCGTGGTTTTCAGTCTGTTTCATACACAAGTGGCTCTAAGATCACCAAGAGAACTGGAAGAGTTTAAACCAAGAATTTAGGATCTCCTTTCCCTGACTCTCTTGTTTCCAGTAATTTTCCCAGAATTCTACAACAATCCTTTGGTTTCTCCAACCAGAAAAATGGTGGATTTTTCAATTGGCATTTAAACTAAATGTGACTACAGTGTTGATGATACCCTTGGAGCAAAATTGCAACTTCTGCTGTTCGGTTTCCTGAAATTTCAGATAGCTTTCTTTTTCTTTCTTCTTTCTTTCCCATTTTTTTCTTCTTGTATTATGTCATTATGTTCTGAAAAGTCTGTTTATTAGAAGCATACTCCTCCACACCAGAAATGGAATCTTTAGTTTTTTATCCTTGAATCAGTAGTTCCACTAAGCAGTCCTTAAGACTTCTCTCCTTCATCTCTACTCGGTTTCATGCAGTTTTTCCAAGATATTTTTTACATCATCATCTTCTAATACATCTTATTTTATTTCACAAGTGAAGACCTTATTAATAGCTATTAAAGTTTTCTGGTTTTTCCTAGTAGACCGTCAGCCTTCATCTCTCATTCTGTCTTAATTCTCCTTTGTATTTTTCCCCAGGTTTTCTTTCTCAGTTTTAAATTGCTATTTCTAGCCCCAGGAGCATTTCCTTCCCACCAGGCTCCCTGAATAATGAATAGATAGAATTTGTTCTTTTGTGCTTTCTTATGATTGCAATAAACCTGCTAAACTCAGGAAGAGTTCTGAACTGTTCCAAAATTTCCATCTTTAAAGGGGGACAGATAAATGGGCTGGACTGTGTTCTTACTACCTTTACAATTTGCACCACTTGTACAATTTATTCCTCTTTTTTCATGTATTTCTGAATACTATTATCAACATTCAAATTAACATTTGTATGTATCTTAGTTTGCTCAGGCACCTATAAAAAATATCATAGCCTAGATGACTTAAACAATAGACTTTGACTTCTCACAGTTCTGGAGGATGGGAAGTACAAGATAAAGGTTCCAGCAGATTCAGCTCTCTTCTTTGCTGCCCTCTCACTGTGTACTCATTTGGGAAAGAGACACAGCAAGAAATGGGAAGGAGGGAGAAGAAGAGAGAGGGGAAGAATAAAGTGAGAACATTCTGGTTTTTTCTCTAAAGACACTAATACTATCATGGGTGCCCCACCCACATGACCTTGTATAAATCTAGTTACCTCTCAGAGTTAGGTACCTCCAAATACCAGCAACTAGATCTCAGTGTATGGATTTGGGGAGGAGACATCTTTCCGTCTGTTCTACCATCTTGTCTTTGCAGATAGATTTTCAATGTTTGACCTCACAGGCACCGTCTGATTATACCAATCCAGTCTCATGTGACCAAGAAGGAAACAAAAATGCACACACATTTGAAGAAAAGCAGCCCATCTTTGCTAAACTCTCTGTATGCGGTGCTCACATACACATTCACAAACCTGATCTTTACCCGCTATCAGCTCACACTGGTAGACAGAGTCCAATAGAACCTTACAAATCTCCTCTGGATTCCTGGTACCTTTCTGACATTTAAGTCAAGAGTCCTAGTCCAACATAGCTTGCATTCTCTTCTGATTAGCAGGAAGAGACCTCATTCAGTCCCTTTGTGAGCAAAATATTTCCTTCTTAGTATTCAGCCAGAGTCCTTCTGCTAAAGTAGTGTCAACTTTCCCATCCTTCAGAGCCCCAGGCTCTTTCTAAGAAGTCTCTGGCCTTGCTCTGTGCCTTTCCCCAGCCCTGCTCCCTACAGGCCTTCCTGTTTTATCATGAACTGCATTCTATCTTCAAGGCTCTTCTGATCTCCGTCACCCTCTTCCCCTTTGCTCCTTCTCCTACTCCTTGCCTTCTTCCTCTTGTCTTCAGTCTCTGCACTTTCCCATACTTGTGTCTCTGCTATTTCTGAGACTCCCTTCCTTCTAAGCCCCACAGTTCCTCCCACTTGTTTATCTCTCTTCTAACATCTGCTGATGCCCTCTGCAATACAACATCCTATTCTGTGAACCTCAAAAACAGCTGTTTCTGGAAACATATGCTCCTTTACGCAAGAGGGAGGCAGGGGTCACCTTCTCAAGCTATTTGCCAACTCTATCCTGGTCTTTCCTTGACCATGTTGCTTTGCCTGTTCTCTCTCATATATTGCAGATCCTCATTTCCCACACTGATTGCCTGGACAGAATCAGGATGGTTCAGCTGTTCCACTTCCTGGACAATCTGTTCCATGTACATCTGACTTACTCCCTGTCCCACTCTGGAGTCATGGAAAGCTTATTTTTCTCCAGCAACAACCTTCTCCCTGAGGATGATCTTTTCCAGGACCTGACCTGGTGGTTCATCCCGAACTTGCTCCCTTTGTGGTTTACAGAGGCCTCTGTCCCCACTGCGATGAACTAGTCATTCCAGGTCACAATGGATTCAGGACACTTATTTCATTGCTCTCATGAATTAATATCTCAGCTATAGTTTTCATCCTTACTATGTTTCTGGGAGGGAGTATCTATCCCAGCCATGATTGATTTTGTGCTAAACTTGTAGAGCCTTCTCTTTTGCAAAATGAAGTTTGTGCTATGATGTTTCTTTAAGCCTTGTCTTTAGAAGGTGGGTTGTAAAAAAGGTAAAAAGTCATTTTCTAGAATTCTCTCCCATTCTAATATAGTGAAATAGTTCTTTGAGGACAGAAAGAATACAAACTTTGGATTGAAACTATGTGCCTTAGATTTGGCCTTAGGTATCCTCATCTTTATGTAGGGATTTTTGAGAATTTTACAGTTTTATGAGACCCCCATGTGATAAGCCAGAAAAATTCCCTAGACCAAGTCCCAACCTGGCACAGCTTTTGTGATGTTTGTGGGTATTGGCAGAAGTGCTTTCTAGCTCTCATCATCTACGTTTGCTTTGACACATCCCAGAAGAATGGCCATCACTGTTCCCTGAAATAACAGGGTGAAATGGCAGGACTGAAGGTGAAGCTAAGAGCATGGGCATCTCCCATCCAGGCTGCCCAGCCTGTCTGTCCCACTAGGGCCAGCCTTTCAGTGCCAGCCAGCCTTACCTCATGGATAACAGGGTGGTCATGAGACTCAGGGTTGAGGACAGAAAAACTCTGTGAACTTTCCCCAACGCCTCTATTGAGTTGCTTCTTCCATTTTGTGCAGCCAGTTTCCTAGTTTGCACTGGAATACAGTGCAGTAGCCACACATGGATACAAGATTTAGATAGAGACATACAGAGAAGCACATCCACACCCCAGGGCTCCCAAACAGTCAGTCACACATAGATGCAAAAGACATGGGGACAGGGTAACAGTTTAGATTATTTCCTTTCACTGAGAAGTGAATACAACTCACATGGTACTGTTTTACGTTATCTTCCTCTTATAATTTTCTTAATATTTAAAAGATGCAAAAAAAGAAGAAAGCTATCACAAAGATAATTCTTCCTGTAAACCTTCAGGAAAAAGACCCCTATACCTGCTACCCTCTACTCTCGTCACCCACCTCAAGAAATTGCTTTTAAATGAGTTGATCCCTTTGCCTCACAGGTGTCTCACTGATGAGGACTTTTCATCCAGTCAAAAAAGAGAGGTTTGATGGCTTTTTGTCCAGCAACCTCAGGTCTTCCCACAGTTCCCAGAGGCTTTTCATTTAAGGCATGATTCTCCTCCCTGCCTGATCAGTGACGTCCCTCAGGAAGCCATTTTCAAATTATGATTTCTCGCTCTTCTTTCAATCATTGAGCTTGGGTAATAGGCTATCTCTTGGGTGAATGGAAAAGTGGAGAGGAATGAAGACAAGCAAGGAAAAGTGGGGGGGACCCTTTAATTGCAGTCAGAATAAAACCCAGTCCTGATCCCCTGACGTTTTTCTGTAACATTAATTAAGCTGAAGAAGGAATAATTCAAATGCCAGTCTACCCCATGCTCCAGCACTCAAGTAATTCTTCTTCAGGCATTCTGCTGTCTCCTTCTTCTGATATCTCTCTCTGGGTCACTTTGTCACCAGATGCTCAGTTAGAGATATCAGGCCCTGACTGAAATGCCCTTTTGAAAAAGACTCAGCATAATTATTATTAGTAAGGCCAGTATATTATTAGCATGAGTGGGATCAGGATGGGATTTCAGGAGCCTGAGCTGGCTGGTACCCTGGGGACTGAAGCAAGACCTGGATCAGATTTCTTTCTCTTCTGAGAAACAATAGTGAGCCATTTACCATGCCTGCCATCATATTTAATGCAATGCTCTCAGCTATCCTTCTAGCCAACACTTATTTATTGAGCACTTAGTATGTGTAAAGTACAGTAATTCACAAAAACAGAAGTTCCTGAGTTCCTTGCATTTGCTTTTTCTGAGCAAAAAGATAGACATTAAATAATGAATTATGCAGTTCACTGGGTGATTATGATTGTTAGGTGCTATGTGAGGTGTATATCAAATATGTACCACAGGATTTGGGAGCAGACTCTGGGCTAAAACTCAAGGTGGGAAAGCATTCAGTAGCAGGAGAAATGGGCAGGGCCTAAAGGTAATGATCCCAAAGTCAGACACAGATCCTGCTTCCTCTGTGGGGAATGAGTGTTGTGGAGATCAGGGCAGGGCGCTGGATGAGCTGGTGATCAGGCACAGAGTAGGGGAAAAGCTGTAGAAAAGCCAAGAAAGAGGCTGGGAGAAATAGCAAGTTAGGGTAACTCAACACTAAAATATGAGGGCTGTGTGAGCAGCCCAAGTGGGCCCATAATAGCTCCAGCCTCTAAAGGAGAAGCACAAAAGCCAGAAAAAGGAGCCCAGGTACTGTCTTCAGCACTGGACTGAGAGCAAAGTGAAGACCAAGGACTGAGTGGTGAAGGCTCCAGGCAGAAGCCCTGCCAGCAGAGGGTGGTGAGCCAGATTTCACCTTCTCAACTGGAGACCAATGAGAGTCAAGAAGTCAATGAAGCAATCAATCAAGGATCATTGATTTCTGACAAGAAGCAAGTACCTCTTCTGGAGAAGGAAATTAAACTTTATTATATTTAATATGTTGATTGGCAGTCATATCTGTAAATCATTCACCAAGGTATAGCCTCATTTCCTGATTAGGGGCTTAATAAATAAAAGTTGGAGATGTGGTTTTAGGAAAAAAGAGAGAACACTTTTAGCTGGGGTGAGAGATGAGAATAGAATAGATTGCCACAAGGATTAAGATGTGAACTCAGTAGTGAAACTGGGCACATAAAATGTACTTTATAACTGTTTATAGGATGCATGGGTGGATAGATGGATGATTGGATAAGGTGATGAAGACTCAGAGACTCAGGGTTTTCTAGAAACAGGAAATCATTTGATCAGAACCAAAAATGCAGAAAGTACCTGGTATGCTTACTGGGCAGTGAACAGACTGCTTTAGCAAGTGTCAGAGGAGCAGGCTCATAAAACCACAGTGTGGTAGCCAGGGGCCCTTTTTTCAGTTGAATTGTGTTCTTCCAAAACAAGATATACTGAAGTCAGAACCTCCGTGTTTGTGAGAGTGATTTGGTTTGGAAATATGGTCTTTGAAGACATAATCAAACTAAGATGGGACAATACTGAATGAGTGTGGACCCTAAAACCAATCACCAGTTCTAATGAGAAGGGAGAAATGTCACTAGTTGCACACAGAATGAAAATGGCTTTGAGAACAGAGTCATCTGCAAATCAAATAACATCAAAAGCTTCCAGCAAGTACTAGAAGGTAGAGGAGACAAGGAAGCCTACTCCCCTACCAATCTCAGAAGGAAAAATGACTCTGCAACACCTTTATTTCAGACTTCTACCTCCAAACACAATAGACTTCTGTGTTTTAACCCACTCAATTGATGGTACTTAACTGGCATTACTAGGCAATTACTTTCAAGACCCACAAAACCAACTCCACACCTATCACTGGGCATGTGTGCAGTGAGCATGCAGTGAGACTCCTGAGGTTGAGGGTCCAAATGTAACAAGGCAGAGGGTCTTGAGTGCACATCTGGAGTTTACAGAGCAGACAGGGAAACTTGCCCATGGAGGTGGGGGAGGAGATAGAGAATACCTTACACTCTTTGCATGTTGCATTCATGGGGTAGTAGTGCATCTTTTGCAGGAACATTTCATTTCAAAGATCTGTGACCCCAAAAAAATTGCCTGTCAGGGGCTTCTCAGGCTTCCAAAGTCTTGGCCAGCCTTGAGATTCTGGAAGTCTTTGTAAATCTAGCTCTGCAGAGTGCTATATACCATTAGAGAAACTGTTACTGAGAGTGGAAGTGATCACCCTGGGTCCCAACTGAATAGGGCCTCCAGGACCTTCAGCAATTAGCCCTTGAGCCTTCATGAGGTAGATGATCCTCACACAAAAAAAGAAGCCTTTGGGTCTTGCGAGTCTCTATAAGGCAAGGTGTTTATCCAAGAAAGCAAAACCAAGCCTTTCAGTACAGCCCCCCAGAGCACACAGAAGCAAGAGCAATTTTCTAAAGACCCCAGTAGCTCAAAACCAGCCCTATCAAGGCTGAGCATATTACACCTCCTCTGGGAAAACTGAATTCAAAACTCTGAATGCAACCAAGAAACTCTCTTCCAGTACAGTTTACAGATCAGGAGGTAAAAGAAAGAGCGAGTTGGAGTATAAACCAGAGAAAAAGAGAGATCCCAGTGAGGAAGGAAAAGACCAGAGAATAGCTGATCAAAGACCACTCTGCTAAAGCTCACTCTGCAGGTACTCTAGCTGCAGGGGGAATATTCAGGAAGGATTTTAGAGGTGAAGATTTTATTTTAATCCCTCCATAAAAGCATTGAAGAAAAACCTTTCCTAGTGAGAAAGCAAGCAAGTAAGAAATAGGAAAAGAAGATTCTCAGTGAAAAGATCCGTATAAACTTCTACTAATATTGCTCACTTAGAGAATACATGCCATCTGGGTGTTTGATAAAAAGGAAAAGGCATAAAGAAAAGTTCAAAGTTATGTATTCAGCTTGTGAGTTGCAGTCTGCTTGCCTCTCCTCATGGCTTGCTCTTTCCTTTATGGAGGTTGATGTATTTTTTTCTTCATCAGCAATGACTATCTTTTCAAAGTGACCTGCCAGTTCTTCAGTCTTTTATTATCTTGTGGCCAAGGAGTTGAGCAGTGGGAAGAGCAGAGAAGGGTCCCAGGTGATACGAGTGAGGCTGACCTTCTATTCATTAATTGACTGAGAATTTTCCATTGAAATGTAAAGTCACAGTCCACTTGTGCCTGGGCTGACCCAGCAACTCCCCATCTTGTCAGATAGGACAAGAACTCTGCTTTGCATGGGCACTTTTTCATACCTTTAGGGGTACATGTGTTGAGCACATAACCCAGTGTTCTGACCCATAATTTAGCCAGGAATGGGCATGGAGCCCGTATTTAGTTTCTATCAGTTTATAAAACTCCTTCTCTAGAAAGGCATTTGATCCACTCCAGGATATAGAAGATGGCTGGAGATCCAGGGAGATGTCACCCCAAATAGTCAAACAGTGTGAGTTTATGTGGCAATGTTACCAGCAGTCGATGTGATCAGCAGAATGGTGCAGAGTGGCTTTCTATTCTTATATATTAAAAGGTTGAAGACTTGGTCATGAAATGTTGGAGTAGTGGGTAGGTGGTTAAATGTGTGTGTGTACCCCTTCGTGTAGACTTAAGATGGCCTAAATTCCGCCTGAATTTCTTTTCCCAATTGTACATTCTATGGTTCTATTATTCAAAAATCATGATTAGTATTCTATGGTAATTTTCAGTATTAGAAAGTTATTTTAGTAAGTAAATAAAGCACATTGTTAAAGTCCCATTATTCAGTAATTTTTGTTTATTTGTATTGGCTTTTGATACCCATTATCCTATCAGTAATCATTGTCTTCAATAATGAGCACACTAATTTCATTCTTTCCTTGCTTTATTTTCAATATTTTCATCACATCACAAATCATGGAGCATAACTAGGTTCAATAACTCTAATGACAGGCAATTCAAGGCATAAGACTTCACAGTAGGTAGTTCCGAAGGGTGGTCACATCAGCAGCTACAAGAACAAGGCTGAATTTTTAGTCAAAGAACATGATTTGAAGCCTAGTTTTGTCAGTTATTAACTTGAAGTAAGTAGTTACTTTACCTCTCTGACATTCCATTCCATTATCTGTCAAATGAGAATAACATATTATACTTGGTTTGTATTATGTGATTACTGCAAAGATCAAAGGAAAAATATTATATTGAAAGTACTTTAATAAACTTCTCAAGTCCTGTAAAATGTAGCCAAAATTGTGACTCTAAAAGCTGATAAAATAGAAACATTGGTAAATGATATTCTGCAACCAATTCCAGTGTGGGGGGATTTTTCAATAGCAGTGCTCCAACACCAGCTGGATGTGCTACCACTCAATTCAGTTCTTACACTCTCTCCCCAGAGATGGTGTCATCCCACAGGTTAAGGACTCGGTTCTCCAAGACTCTCTCTACTTCAGAAGCCAATTGGAAGTCCTCCTTGTTACCTGTGCTTCTGACTTACTGGATATAGACTGGAAGTTCCCACAACCCTATTCTTAGGTTCTATTGATTTACTAGCATGCACATGAAGCTCAGAGAAACATTTTGTTCCTCACAGGTTTAAAAGGATATAACTCAAGGGCACCCAGATAGAACATGTGCAGGGGGCAAGACTAGAGGGGGTGGGCCTGCAGTTGCCATGCCCTCTGCTAGTCCATTACCAAGTTCATCTCTCCTTGTGTTCAGCAAACCCCATTCTTCTGCATTTTTATGAAGACTACATTACATGGGCATAATTGATTAAGTTATTGGCAATTAAGATTCAACCCAGATGGGTAGTGGGATTGAAAGTTCCATCCCCTCTATTTCCCCTGGATGTCCATGTGCACACCCCATTCTCCGTACAGCTCTCCAAATCAAATCACCTCCTTAACAGAGCAAAAGACACCTTTGCTTCTGTTATTACTTAGGAAATAACAAGGGTTTTAGGAGCTCTATGCTAAAATATAATGAAAACCAAATATAATTATCCTATTATAAATCACATTATCAGTAAATTATCCTGGACCTTAGTATAATACTTTTACCTGAATGGTAAAGGGGTGGGGGGGTGTGTTTCCTGTTCCAACTCTACCTGACCTGCTAAGTGTAATTAGCAATGAATGGAACTATTTCCTTTCAATTAATGATGCAAGTGTGGATCCTTATATAAAACCTAACCACTGTAGAGAGCACACAATTGGATGGTAGTGAGAACAAAATCAACACCCTGGCTCTGATGCTAACACATTTTGTAACCTGGGAACAGTATTTACTCGAATCTCAGTTTTCTAATCTGAAAACGGGGTTAAACTACCTCTTAGTAAGACTGTGAAATTGGGTGATATTAAAAATCTAAGTGTCTAGTAGAGAAGTTGGTGCCCACTGGATATTTGATAAATGTTTATTTGCTCTCACCTCCTCTGATGTGCCTCATGAAAATGAAAATACACATAGCCTTTGCAGTTGCAGCCTGTATCTCCAGGGCAGCCCCACACAATACAACAGGTAAATGCAGGAGTAAGGTCAGCATAAGATAGAAGTCTTGATTCGCATACACTTCCTAGGTTGTCTTCAGCAGTCAGGGTGAGATTTCTTCTAGTGAAAAGGAAAAGCTTAGCATAATGTAAAAACTTTAAGAAAAAAAGTTGAACATTGAAAGAAAAATATTTTAGTGCCAATGGTGACTATTTCAGTAGTTTCTAAAACTGTCATATTTTCTACTCTGTTGTCTAGTGAAACTGAGACTAAAGAGGAGGAAATTATGGGAACACTGTTTTATGTTAAATTATAATTTTTTGATAAAGAAGTCTATGCTCTGGGTCAGATTTTTAATTTTGATAAAACTGATCTTTATAAGATGTGAATGCCCTCTAGGACCTATACCTCCAAGAAGGAAGCATAAAATCTGGAAAGGATTGATTGATTTGATATGCTGGTGCAAATGAAGGTTGTAATTTACCTGTACTGCAATTTTTATTAGGATTATTGTGTTTTTGTTAGATTTTGAATGGTCTTCTCCAAATGTAATTTTTCCCCATAGGCTCTGTTATATTTTGTGCAATTTTGCAGAATATGAGGTTTTTTTTTTCAAAATATGAATATGACATTATAACAGCAATGCCTATATTAGAAAATTAGAGTCCATTCAATCACCTTCAAGAAATATATACTGCATTTAGGCACAATAAATATTTGAACCAGGAAAAACTGTTAAGAGTTTTTAATAGGATCAAAATTGATATTAGGTTAGAATGTGTATGTGAATCAAAGGAAAGGAGGAAATATGGGTTTGCCCAATGCCCCACTACCAGGTGAGGACACTGCTTAGGGAGAGGAGACATCTTACCAAGCTCCAACCTGCTTCAGTTACAGCCACTCTCTGCATCTGTTTAGATATTGAACTTTTACCAAGATTTCCTTTAACACAGGATTTTGCTACTGCAAATGCAACATTTGCAAGGTATAGGCCATCAAATGCAATGATAGTGATAGGTCATTTTTATGTGGTTAATATTTCTATCCTCTGTCACAGTGTTCCCAGATATAGAAGAGCCTCTGTAGACCATGTGCAGTGTTACTCATTAAAGAAATTTCCAAAGGCAGTTTATTACATTTTAGGGTCTTCAAAGCTTGGCCTTTGTCCATATTGCATTTTGTTGACTGTCTATATCTGAAGTTGCAATGAAAATGACTTAGGTAGTTCCTTTTGGCTCTCTGTTAGAAAGATTTCAAGAAAAATACCATTATTTTGTTGGAGAACTACATTAGATACACAATCAGTTGAGAAGGGAAAGTTTAAGAACCTTTTATTTCACTAAAAGTTCAAAAAGTTGATGACATCTACACCAATGAAAAAAATTTTAATTTTGTCTAAACCAACCTCAACTAGAGGTGAATGCCCTCAAGATCTAGGATCAGTGACATAGTTAATTGTTGAAGTCTTCTTTCATATAAAATATCTCTACTATTTTTCCTTGTTTTTACAGAATTAGTGTTTTCTTTAAAAATGTGTTCATATTTTTCATTAATAGAATATTCTTCTGGAATTTTCTGGTGTTCCCACAGTTAGATTGTTGACCATAATCTTACATAAGTATTGTGTCCTTGCTTGGGTATCATATTTCAATACACATGTCGGTTGATGTTATTAATTTTCATCACCTGATCAAAATTGTCTAATTTCTTCAATGCATGGTTACATATCGTATATATATATTTTTCTCTTGTAAATGATAAATGTCTGTGGGAAAATAGACTACACAAATATTCTGATCTTCATTAAAACCCACACCCAACCCCTTCCACCAATATTGGCATCCTTTGAAGATTCTTGCCTGAACCACTTTGTTTTCATGATTGTAAGTGATGTTTTTCAACCTTTGCCACTACATCAACACTTGTCATTGACAAGAGAGTGTTTTGGATGGTAGCTCCATAATGCAATTAAATTTTCTTTGTCCTGCTTGGAAACTCAAACTGTTCCCTTTGATTTTTTATCTAGGAATTTTTGGTATGACCTTTAACCAAAAACATTATAATTCTCATCTGTTTCCGTATTGCCAATCTTTATTCAAAGCTATGGCCTTTCAGAACTTATTCTGTCATTATGCACTCTACTTGCATCTTTGATATTAATACTTTATAATTTACTTGAGAGGTAGAGAAAGAAAGAGACAAACTCATTTTTTTCCCAAGAATATGCTGGCTTTTTCATTCCTGCTTCTCTACCTTCATGCCTGATCTGATTTGGAGTCATCATGCTCTACCCTCCCCTGTCCTAATCTCATCCATCCTTTGCCACAACCTTGGAGCATCCAGATAGGTGAAAGTCTTACAGACCTTGTGAACCAGTAGGATGTAAGATGTTTCCTATTGAATGTAAAAACTCCAGGATTAACAGGGCCATGTGGGAAGGCTTCTGCTTGTCATATACAGAGGCCAAAGAAGCTGGGAATTTCCCAAAATTTCTATTGACTTGTCATGGAGAGTTATCATCTGAGACTTTGGGGCTCATAGTAAACACTGACTATGGGTCCCCAGCTCTTAGAACACCATGGAAATGGGGATAGTTTCGGGAGCCCACTGTTTACCAGCTCCAGAAAAAAAAATGGATTCTGAGCCTCTGAAAAGAGAAAATATTTTCTTTAGTGGAAGGTGCTGCCATGGTCCTCAAATTTCCAGAAGGTTGTGGAACAGACTCCACCCACTGCCAGTTCTAGGTACATATTTAAGGCTATGGCAAGATAAGAAAGATTAGTGGGTGAGGCAACTGATAACATTCATGATGAGCCACAGAGAAAGAGTCAAATCCAGTACTGGAGGAACAGAAACTGAAGGGTACTTCTGCCACTGTGAATACCCAGCTGCCTTTGAAACCGGATATGGTGAGTCCATTGCTGGGCTCCCATGAGCACAAACAAGACAAGAAGGGAAACAAAGACCCAGGATCTAAACCGACAAGGTGAGGAAAAGTTAGGTCTGGAAATGTGGGAATTGGGAGCCACTCCAAGAGTTAGATTTTTAAGCTACGTTGTAAATCCTATGGTAGATCAGAAAATGGAGCACTCCATCAATGAGGCAAGGAAAGATAAAACACAAGCATCATTGGATAAAAGCTGCCTCAAATCATGGCTCCCAGTACCCTCAGTCAAGGTTTTGTGGTGCAAAACTCAGCAGGCCAACAGAATCTGCAGCCTGAAGAGCAAGATTACCATTACAGACAGCCACAGGTGACTTGACCCTGGGAATATCCTCCACATGCTCTCAGCACAGCTATTATACTTGTGCCTGCTTTCTGTCAATGCTCCCTGCAGACCACATGCCTGCTGTTCAAAACCTGGGCCACCCTCCCCATGTCCCTACCCAACCTGCCTTCTTCTCTCCCAGCATCTGGCCTGGCTGCCCCTTTGTCCCAGTACTCCTGAGTTTTCACATGCAGTAACTGTTTGTGGAATGAATTAAGATATTAATTAACAAGTGACAAGCAAGTCTCTGGAGATCTGAGATGTCAAGTAGGAGAATGGTCAGTGTACCAGGAAGTAATATGGTGGCCTCAAAGGCAGCTGGCTTCTCCACAGTAAGAGCAAGATATCCCTCAATTTCCATGCCTCCAATCCTGAACTTGACCCCCTCTCTGTGGCTTATAGTGGTTGTTATCACCAACCCACTCACTAGATTTTTTGTTTCCATTACTGCCTTCTCCCTTCCTCCATACCTGGGGAGGGACTTATTCCAGAACGGGCAGGGAGAAAAGGGTTTATTGGCCCAGGTTGGAATTCTCATTCACCAGAAGTCAAAGACCCAAAGTTTTGGAATGCTGTATTTAAAAACTGTGTTTATGATTTTATAACAGCAATGCTTAAAAATATTTCAAAGGGTATGTTTACAGTAAAAAGTGAAAGTGAAACTTCCAATTTCTAGAAGTCAACATAGTTAATGATTCCACGTGTTTCCTTTCCAAATTGTATGTATATGTTTGTGCATCTATTTATATATATAGTTTTATGATCTTAAATCTGAACTCACACCAGTTGTCTTGCTTTCCTTAAAGATGGGTCTTGACTATGACTCTTTCGCCCCTTGGCCCCTTACTTTGTATCTTTAGAGACATTTTTTGCTTCTTACCCTGTAGGTTTATTAGGACTCTTCAAAGGCAATCTTTGTATGACTGAACTGGAGAAACTATTTAGGAAGTTTTCTTTGGATGGGCATCTTGGTGGCTTCTGATTCACAGATATTTCAAACAAATATTCAAATAAATATTTCAATAAATATTCTTACATGGATGTGACTGCAAAATAATCTAGAAATTTCTCTAAAACAAATTTCAAGGACAAAAATTGCTGGGTCACAGGTTTTGTGGGCATGAAAATTATTTGAATAATTTCAAACTTATAGAATATTGCAATAGTGTAAACAACACATATAATCTTTAACCAGATCCCTTGTTTATTACTTTCTTATTTGCCTGCTCCTCCCTCACTAAAATTTTTCTTTCCTAACTTCTTGAAAGTTATGTTACATACAGCATGGTGCTCTATCCACATGGATTTTATTGTGCATTTCCATATTTCTTAAGAAGAAATGCATAACTGCAGTATAGTTATCAACTGCAGTAATTTAACATGGATAAAATACTGTCTGCATTCTAAGTTTGGTAATTGACCCAAATATGTTCTTTTTTAGCAGTTTTCCTTTCTAGTATGGAATCCAATATTACATTTTGTTGTCATCTCAATTTAGTCTCCTTTAATCTGGAACATTTTCACAGCCTTTTTTGTAATTTATGATATTGACATTTTTAAAGAATATCATCCCTATTTTTGAAAAAGAGCCTTCTTCATTTTAGGTTTGTCTGATCTCTCATGATTGGACCTAGTTTATACTTTATGCCTTACATAATAGGTGCTGTGCCCTTCCTTGTCAGGATGTCACATCTGGAGCCATATGATACCTGTCTTCCCCTCCTGGTGGTGCTAAGAATTGCGTATTCTAAATACGGATGGAAAAAGTTCATTTCCCCAAGCCTTTACTAATGTACCCTCTTGCCTCAGCTTGTGATGTTTCCCCGTATCCCATGCCCTCCTCCATACAAGCCATACCAGTCTTCATATTCCCAGTCATATATGATGCTTGTTATGTTTCATTTCAAAAGAGGTATCAGTATACATCTTTCCCATACACTTTCATATTCTTCTGTCTCAAAAAGTGTTCTCAGACATGAAGAGTACATCAGACCCACATGATTCTTTGTGCCCCAAAGCTCCCTGGAAGCTGGTCCACCCAAGGTGTTGACAGCACACATGGGGTGGGGCCCATAGCTCAAAATCTGACTCCTTGCTCATAAGAGTTAAATAGAAGGCAATCTTTTTTTCATTCTTTCTTTGGGAGAGGAAAGATATGACTACTCTCTTTTATAGGATGTGCCACACTACCTTTCTTTTTCTTTCCTATAACCCATTCTGAAAAATAGCACCCCGGGATTTGAAATGGAGGACCCCATTACAAAGGCCCACTCTATCTTTTATCAAGGGTGGACCTATGGCTGCCCTCCTGTGGGGAGACTCACAACAGGAGTCTGTAAAACAGGTTCAGATCCCTTGGCAAGTGATGGAGAGGTACACAGGAAGCAGCCAGCCTCCTGGGATGGTTGGGGGCTGACTGCCTCTCCCGAGCCATCCGTCATGGCCACCCAAGGAGGACAGGTGGCCCAGGGACAGGGCCCGCCTGGGAGGCAGGCGGAGCAGCCTCACTCACACACCTCACACTCTGCCAGCTTTAGCTAACAGCTCCTCATACACCCCTCTGAGATAATTAAGCATTATTATCCCTATTGGCAGGTGGAGACAGTAAGACAGAGTGGTTAAGTGACTTGGTTACAACTGCCGAATTGAGAGAGAAGCCATGCCAAGAAGGGAGTGCAGTTCAGGAGGCCAGAAGAGCTTAAGCTATTTAATGTGACTGATTATTTTAAAATCATTGTGGGAGGGTGGGGGAGGGGGGAAAGATTTGAGGTGGCTAGTGGACACTGGTAAAGCACCACAAATTACACTGTGAATATGGAGTATACCTAGTATGCTGTCAGAGCTTATATTACATAAAAGAAAATGAAGGTCATCATCAACTCAGTGAGGACAGTTGAATAAACCCTGCAGGCTAGCAGCTAGACAGAGCTTTCTGAAATGACTGTCAGATGCCCACCTCCCTCTGCAGACATGGATTCCAGCCGAGTCTGCAGCCCCTACTGCTCTTTTTTCTGTCTTATTGCCATGGGGGCAGCCCTACCACAGAACCCCAGGAAGTCCTAGTGTCTTTGTGCACATGATAGGAATAGAATGGGAGAGAGTTTGGGAGCCTGAGGACCATGGTGGTGACACATAGGGCAAAGATGGAAGGGGCATGGTAGCTGATTGACAAAATCAGAGCCACAGAGACATGGATAAGTAAGAGATCCCAGGTGTCACTAGCTGAAAACAGAGAGAACAGTGGTCTCTCATGATGGGCCTGAAACCTGGGATGGGTAGCAGAGAAACAGATAGGAGGCACCTATTTTTTTTCTTTCTTTCTAGAAAAAAAGCATATTTCCTTAGGTTTACAGAAGAAATGGCTGCCTACTAGATTTGACCCTGGCAAGGAAAGGTGGGCAGTAAGGTGGCTATCTAACCCCCTCTTCAAATCCAGTCATCTCTCTCTCCTTCATCCTCCCATCCAACGAGCTTGGAGGCTTACTTTCTTATCCCACCTCACTTGGGAGGCGGGGTAGAGACAGATTTTTATTTCAGCAACTAAGCAGGCATCCTTGCCCACTCACTGCACATCCTTGATGGGTACTGGTTTCCTCTCTAGGTTGACAACAGTCCATTCTCAACCTCATCTGTCTTTTCCAAGTCTCCTTCCCAGCAGCACCAGGGTTCAAGTCAAAGCTGGAGAAGCTGGAGAAGCAAGAAATCCCCAGAGCTCACCTACTTTCCATGCTACATGGCTTCACCTGGCAGCTAAGCTCCACTAGTTCCCAGGAGCATGCCTGTTCAGGAAGCCCAGCTCATGGCACACTGGTACCTAAAATCCAAGAGAGCTGTTTGTAGGCAGGGGCAGGGAAAATAGCACATCCCCTTACATTACCTCTACTGACCTTGACCTGGTCCAAAGAGGGCACCTACTGCCTGCTTATTAAAGGGATGAAAGCAGCCCTTATCTCTCCATATTTTTTTGAATTATAAACTCAAGAAATACTATGTGATTAAAAAAAAAAAAACAATGATGATGAAGCTTACACCTCAGTCATGAGGGGCTATGGGGAGAGGGGGCGTGTTGATAGAAAAGACAGCTGTTTACCCTAACAGTGTATTACAGAGAAATAATGTCTTTTTAGTCGAAGAACATTTTTTTCCAGCTAGAAAACATCACCAAGTGGCCTTTCTGTTCTTCACACACGAAATACACACTATCATTGGCATATTTTTAGTTAATTTATGTCCAAATAGGCCTTTCTCTGGCTGCTGGGAAATGATGTTTGGGCTGAAATTACCTTTCATGGCATCTCACAGAGGGTTTCAGTGCTCACAGTGCTCAGGGGAGCAGCAGCAGGACCCCACCTATTGTAAATCTCTCTATTTGTAGTTACCCAAATCACATATTTTATTTCTAGTACAAAATACATCATGTCATTCACTTTGGAGGAGCAACTAATGCTTCAAGAAAAGCTTTGAAAAACATTCTACTTAGTAACAATTTTTGTCTGCAGCCAAAGCAATGTGTCTTTTTTGGGTTGTCTCTTCTCCAGCCCTTTTCTCTGTTTTGTGTTCCATTTGCATGACAAATAAGACCATCCTCCCCCAAATCTCACCTGTTCCTGCAGCCTGCTTCCCACCTAAAGTTCTAATTCACTGTATGTTGCATCATAATCCTGAGCACGGCAATAAATTACAGTGCCAACATCAAGATTGTGGCTTCTGGAAAGAAATAAGCAGCAGGGCCAGATGAACTCTGAGAAGATGGAGAGACTGTTTCCATGCAAATTCCTGGCATCCTGGGGAACCAGAAGCAGCCTCTTTATTATACAGACTCAGTTGCAATTCAGCAGCCAGAAGTCACTTTCACTGGCTGTTAGAAGCTGGTAACACTCAGAGACAGATAACCTTTTAGGTAAACATTACTTTTCCTTCCTGGCTGATGAGGGTCTTAAGTGGAAAAATCACCTTATTGATGAAATTGGGAAACCTGGGTCATTTTACTTGGATATTTTTGAACAGGGATATTCACTTTAAAATACCTTCCTATTTAACAGACAAGAAAAATTTTGTCTAATTTTTAGCAAAATTGAAGCATTGAATATGAGGTGGAGGAAAATTGGGGGTAGAAGGGGCACAAAAGACTAAGAAGATGGTTCACTGTTGATAAAGTAGTAGGAGAACCCTCAGGTAGATAATGATGTAAAACAAAATAAATTATATAATAAGCAACAACAGCAACAACAAAAACAGCAGTAATAATAAAAAGGGTAGAAAGAAATCTTGGGAGGTTAGGTATGCCTAAGGTCATGATGGGGACAGTTTCATAGGGATATACTTCTTCCCAAACTCAAACTCCTTGAGTTGTATACAAGAATATACAGTTTTTAACATTTCAATCATACTTCAATAAGGTGGTTTGTGTGGATTAATTCATTAATGCCATCAAAGTACTAAAACAAGATTTTCTTTTTAAATTTGTGTGTATCAAATAAACAAAATTAAGTTTTTTTTTAAAGATAAGTAAATTTCAGTGGCCGTTAAAAATAAATAAATAAAACATCCTCCTAATTTCACATATACAGTCAAATTGCACCATTGGTGACAGGATGCTGGGTAGTGACTAAGGAACAGAAGGAGGGCACATTGTGTAGCTGTACCCTGAGGACAGGGCCTTCTGTGTTTAACTGTCTAGAGAGCTGCACAGAGCTCCCACAGGCAGATAGATGCTCACCAAACCTGATCAACCACACAGCACTGCTCCCAGGCTATGTCCAGCCTGCACCCCAATTGCTGTGCAATGTAACCTTCACCTCCATATAGCCTCCACTTTCCTTGGGCCACAGCTAAACTTGGCAGAAACTTTCCTAAAGGCAGCTTTTACCCCCACCCCCATCATTTTAAGATCTTTTGAATGTAGTGCAGTGTTGGTAAATACTTGTCATCTGTAGATAGACACCATGACCTACTTGCTTGTCTGTCATGTTCTTCCTTGCTCAGCCCAGAGAATACCTCATAATCCTTCTCAATGCAGTCTCTCACAGTGACCAGAGCAGGTATCAAAATGAGAGCTCACGCAGGCCATGACTTGTGCTGGATTGATCCAGACCAGTGACTTCCAAGTATGGGAACCACTCTGGGAACTTGTTAGAGATGTAGCCTCACTCCTATCCCAGAGCTAATAAATTCCAAAGTTTGAGTTTGGACCTTCCCAAAGGATTCTGAGGCCCCCTCAAATTTGTGAACCATTGCTCCAGGCCAGTGGTTGTGACTGATCTGCGCATTAGAATCACCTGAAGCATATAAAAACTTACCAATGCCTACACACCTCTCCTAGAGATTCTGAGTGCACTGAAATGACAAAAGCCCCAACTTCCAGCAAGTGATTCCAAATGGGCAGCCAAGTTTGAGAACCACCAGGCCAAAGTTTTCTGTGCATGAAGAGAAAAGAGGTCTTAACATTGCCATCAATTAGTGTTAGGCAATTAAGACGCACCTTGGGAGGGTGAAAGGCCAGGTAAGAGGGGGTGCAGGATTGGAGAGAACACAATGGACTGTGGTGGAGGGTTATGAGCTGGGTACTTCGGTGGTGGGAGTGCTAAGGTGACTACACCCAAGAGGGAATCCTAAAATACTAATGAGGATGTAAGACAATGGTACATCAATTAAAAAGAGAGAGAAAGAGAGTGAGAGAGATGCAGCCAACTAGGTCTGGAGTGGCCACCTAGGTCCAGGGACACTGTTGAGGGAGTAGGGGTAGGATTCCTCCTCATAATGTCAGCTGGTTGGCCTCCAACTCTCACCAGAACATCAGTGTGAGTGCAGCCCACAGCACTCACATTGCTAGGCAAAGGGTAGTCCTTCAAGGTTCAGGTGGCCTGGCTCAGATCAATAGCACTAAGCAAGTATTGCAGACGGCCCAGTGATTTATCTGCTCATTTACTTCTAAATGTTAGCGGTATCCCACTACCCCCTAATAGGAACCCGTTGTGATATGCCACCTGGGAACTTACAGTGCCTGATAAAATTGTACATACTAAATAGAGTAGTTTCCTAAGGCTCTGTAACAAAGTACCACAAACTGGGTGACTTTAAACAACAGAAATGTATTCTCTCATACTTCTGGAGACTGAAGTCCAGATTTAAAGGGCTGATCAGGGCATGTGCCTCCCCATTTTCCAGAGAAGAATATCTTCCATGCTCCTTTCTTAGTTGCTGATGGCTTTTGCAGTCCTTGGCATTCCTGGCCAACATCTGCCTCTGTCTTCTCTTGGTATTCTTTCCTGCATGTCTCTGTGTAAATGCCCTTCTGATTGTGACACCAGTCTTTGGATTTAGAGTTCACCCTAATCCAGTGTGACTTCATCTACTTGGCTACATTGACAAACACCAAGTTTCAAATCAGGTTACATTTACTGATAGAGAAGGTTAGAAGTTAGAATTTGAACAGGGAATCTTTTTTTTTTTTTTTTTTTGCTTTTTTAAAATTTAATTAAAAATTTTTTATTTGCATATATATGTGTATTTATACTTATATTACATTATTGTGTACCCCAGGGCTTTCCCAATTCCCTAACCCCTGCTAACCGTTCTACTCTTTTGTGCCCTTTGCCTCCCCCAGGCTTCCCCCTCCTCCTCTCTCACTCCTTTGTTCAGTCTCATTGGTTGTTTTTATTTTTTCTTATTCGTTTGTTTGTTTTTCCCTATATCCATCATAGAGTGAGATCATCCTGTATTTCTCTTTTTATTTTTTGGCTTATTTCTGCTAATATGAGTCCTTCTAGTTCCATCCATGTTGTTGTCATGACATATGTTTGTCCTCCTTGATTGATGCATAGTATTCCATCATGTACATGTACCACATTTTTTTTTCAGCCAACCATCAGTTTGGGGGCATTTGGTTTGTTTCCAAATCTTGGCAATTGTAAACAGATCTGCAATAAACATGCATGTATAGGTGTCCTTTTGAATTAGTGTTTTCATGTCCTCTGGGTAGATTCCCAGTAGTAGTGGGATTGCTGGGTTGAATGGTAATTCCACTTTCAATTATTTGCGGGTCCTCCACCCAGTCCTCCATTGTGGCTGGGCCAGTTTACACTCCCACCAGCAGTGTAGGAGAGTTTCTTTTTCTCCATATCCACGCCAACACTTGTCGTCCATTTTATTTATATGGGCCATTCTTACTGGTGTAAGATGGTATCTCAGTGTGGTTTTAATCTGCATTTCCCCGATTATTAGTGATGTGGAGCATTCTTTCATATGCCTATTAACCATTCCTATCTCCTCTTTGGTGAGGTGTCTAGTTCTCCCCATTTTTTAACTGGGTTTTTCACTTTTTTATATATATATAAATTTCACAACATTGTAATCCCCAGGATTTACACCCCCCCCCTCCTCCACCAACCCCCTTTCCCTCCTGCTCAAAGTTGTGCTCTTCAGTTTGGTGCTTAGCTTGTTTTGACTTTTCCTCAAGTCTTTTGTTTATTTTTTCACTGTATCCCATATGTTAGTGAAGTCATTTGGTTTCTGTCTTTTTCTTCTTGACTTATTTCTGCTAATATGATTCCATCTAAGTACATGCATGTTGTTATAAAGTCGTCAAATTTGTCATTTTTAATTGATGAGTAATATTCCATTGTGTATATGTACCATATTTTTTTTCATCCAGTCATCTGTTTTGGGGCATTTAGGTTGCTTCCATGTCCTTGTAAATATAAATTGTGCTGCAGTAAACATCCGAGCACAGGTATCCCTTTGTACCCACATATAGGTCTCTTTTGGGTAGATTCCCAGGAGAGCAATTGCTGGGTCAAATGGTAATTCCATTTTCATTAACTTGAGGGTCCTCCGTACAGTTTTCCATAGTGGTTGGACTAGTTTACATTCCCACCAACAGCTGGCGAGGATGTGGAGAGCAATGAACAGGGAATCCTTTTATCAGGGACACAATTCAACACATAACCTTCCATTGGTGTGTAAGTAATGGTATCAGTGATATACTGAGTGATTTACATTTAGATTGTGCTGGATATACAAAAGCACCTTGATCTTTTTTTGCATATTGTGAATCCCTTATAGACTGAAATTATGAAATGTAGAACCACAGCATGATGTTCTGTCATAAACCTGTCACCCCTGAACTTTCAGGAGATTCTTCATACAGCATAATTCAAGTATTTAATGAACAGTTCCTTGTTCACCCTACTCAACATCCATGAGTGTCTGGATTTCTGTTATATCCCCACTGAGACTTCACCTCACACAAGGTGGCAGAGAAAAGATCTGTACAGTCCTCATGCACACATAGGTGTTACTCTTCTGGACCTCTCTATTTTAAAAAAAAGTAGAATCAGCCCTATGCTCAGACATATTATTTAAATAATTTATTTATCTACATATTTCACATCTTTGTATTCCTCAAGTTCATACGCCACGTCCCCTCCCTGACTCTTCCCACCCATCTTTGTTGTGTACTTTAGTTTGACTATTACCTTGTTTTGACTTTTCCTCCTGGTCTTTTGCTTGTTTTTCCTATATCCCATGTATTAGTGAAACCATTTGGTTTCTGTCTTTTTCTTTCCAACTTGTTTCTGCTAATATGATTCCTTCTAGGTCCATCCATGTTATCTCAATTCCATCAAATTTGTTATTTTTTAATTGATGAGTAATATTTCATTGTGTATATATACTACATCTTTTTCATTCATTCATCTGTCTTGGGACTTTTGGGTTGTTTCCATGTCTTTGAAATTATAAATAGTGCTGCAATAAACACCCGAGAACAGGTGTCCCTTTATATAAGAATTGAGGTCTCCTTTGGGTAGATTGCTGGGTCAAATGATAGCTTGTCGGAAGAGCAATTGCTGGGTCAACTGGTAGTTCCATTTTCATTGGTTTGAGGGTCCTCCACACTGCTTTCCATAGTGGTTGAACCTGTTTACATTCCCACCAGCAGTGTAAGAAGTGTTCTTTTCTCTCTGCATTCATGCAAGCAATTGTTGTTGCCCATTTTTTTTGTTTTGTTTTGTTTTGTTTTTATGTGAACCATACCTATTGGTGTAAGGTGGTATCTCATTGTGGTTTTGATTTGCATTTCTGATTGCTAGTGATATAAGCATTTTTTCATGTGCCTGTTGGCCGTTTGTATTTCCTCTTTGGAGAAGTGTCTTTTTAGTTCTTCTCCTCATTTTTTGACTGGGCTTCTGGTTTTGTTTTTGCTAATTTGTGTGAGTTCCTTGTGGATCATTGTTTTCAAACCCTTATCACTTTTGTGAAGGGGAAAATTTCACCCCATTCAGTCTCTTTTTGTTTTGTTTACTGTCTCTTTTGCTGTACAGAAGCTTTTTAGTTTGATGTAGTCCCAGCTTTTTATGTTTTCCTTCACTTTTTTGCCAGCTGTAGATGTGTCCAGAAATGGATTTTTGAAGTGTAATTCATGGAGGGTTTTGCCGAAGTTTTCCTCTATGTATTTTATAGTTTCGGATCTTACATCTAAGTCTTTTATTCATTTTGAGTTAGTTTTTGTACATGGTGTGGGTGTGAGGGATTTGTCTTGGTCCATTTTTTTTTTTTTTTTGCATGTGTTGGTTCAATTTTCCCAGCACAATTTATTGAAGAGGCAGTCCTTGTCCCAATGTAAGTTTTTCACTCCTTTGTCAAAGATTAGTTGACTATGTATGTGTGGTTTTGTTTCAGGGGACTCAATTCTCTCCCATTTGTCTGATTGTCTGCTTTTGTACCAGTAACTGGTACAAAATTAATTACTATGACTATGGTACAAAATTAATTCTATGACTTTGTCATATAATTTGAAGTCTAGAGTAGTAATACCTCCATTCTCTCTTTTTTTTTTTGGTCAGGAGACTTTTTGACATTCAAGGTCTTTTGTTATTCCATATGAATTTCAGTAATTTTTGTTCTGTCTCTTTAAAGAATGTCATTGGAATTTTTATAAGGATCACATTGAATCTGTAGATTATTTTTGGTAGGATGGCCATTTTTGATGATGTTAATTCTTTCAATCCATAAGCATGACATGTCTTTTCATTTCCTATGTTTTCTTTTATCTCTTTTAGCAGTGCTTTAAAGTTTTCTTTGTACAGGCCTCTCACATGTTTTGTTATGTTTATTCCCAGGTATTCATTTTTTTTGGTGTGATGGTAAATAGGATGGTTTTTTAAATTTCTTCTTCTGCTTGACTTTTTGCATTTAAGAAAGCTACTGACTTCTGTGTATTGAATTTGTAACCAGTTGCCTTACTGAACTGGTTTGTTGTTTCAAGTATATTTTCTGTGGATTTTTCTGGGTTCTCTACATAGAGAAGCTTATCATCTACATATAATGATAGCTTCAATTCTTCATCCCTAGTTGTATCACTTTATGCCTTCCTCTTGCTTTATTGCCCTAGCTAGAACTTCCAGTACAATGTTAAAAAGTCATGAGAGAGTGGCCATCCTTTTTTTTTTTTTTTTAGACAAGGTCTCGCTGTTTTTGCCGGTGGAACCGCAGGCTCTCGTTGCCCGGGGTACCACGGACTCAAGCAATCCCCAGCCTCAGCTTCCCAGGTAGCTGGGATGACAGGCGCGCGCCACCACGCCCAGCTATTTTTTGGAACTAGGTCTCGCTACGGGCCCCAGGCGGGACTCGAACCGCGATCCCTAAGCCCCGGCCGCTTC